>JAVTVY010026659.1:0-115937 GCA_036873755.1 Hanleya hanleyi | reverse complement strand
GATTTGCCTTCCAAATTCGTATTTTAAACAGAGAACTTGGACAAAGCCCATCATTGGCTGCCTCCCTTGGTTTACATGGATCCATACAAGTCTCTTTATTACCACTAGTAATCAGGGGTAAAATTCATTCGAAAACTCAATTCAGACCTTCAAATTTGACGTAATGTTTTGTGGTTTTGACGAAAACTCAATAGCCTATTATTTTGATGGATGAAACAATATAAAATCATTGGGAATGGTGGTAAATTTGAAGAAATCATCTATTTGAAGAAATACCGAAAACTGAATACACTCATTTGAGTCAAAAGTACTCAAATTTTCGACTTTATGAATCCTTGGATTTAGAAACGACGATCATGGTACCATATTGTTAAAACATTGCTGACTCCCACTCCTCTTTAAGGGCACTATATGGATGCATCAATAATTCTAGGTGCATTCTAGTTACATGTGTAACAATATAGATACATTAAAAATCCATTTAAATATCATTCAAACTGTTCGTAGTGCAGTCACGATATACATATAAAATTGAAAATTTACAAACCGGGAGTGAGTGGTTATAACATCACGAGGACAATGAAAGAAATATAACATGATAAGGTTCTCATGTGGCAGTACAGACACTGGGTAATTCAACACTAATCATGGATATATGCTATTCAATATCAAGCGATATTCCATAAAACATTCTATCCATATTTTTAAGCAATGTGAAATGTGATTTGATTTTAAATGGAGAGACTGTTATCGTTGAATGTTCTTCCGATATTAAACTGCACCCTACAGAAACATGATTTACAACAAGCCACACTATCATGAGGGACAGGAGTACAATATGACAACAGCCCTACACATTGCTAAAAGCCCTTACCAATCAGCAACAACAACACTACAAAGATGTGGGATCAATCACAGCTGAAGATGTTACACTGCATGTAGCCCATTGGCCTCCAACATCTCTCAGGTATGGACATCAAATCAATTCTACAGTTGATAAATTTCAATGTTCCCGATATTGGAAAAGGTCTCGTAAAAACTGAAATTCTGAACGTGACAATTCAGCTTCAGAATCACCAGCATATTCATTATATCTGAAGTAATATAGTATCAGGTTATATTATACTAAACAATATGTCCAACATGCCAATGTATACCGTGTACATCCACATGTAATGTATTAGCTGCAAATATATCGGAGTGTCAATGATCACTTCTAATGGAGAAAGTACATGTATTGTTTAGAACTTGCACAGCCACACAAACAGAGAAAGCGATCTATTTAGGATGATTGGGTAGGTACCCAGTAGGATTTCTTCTAATTTTTCAAACAGCATATTCAGATTTAGAAGCAGGAAAAATCCATATTTATGTCAGGGCTGTTCCATTTAAAAAGGTATGGGAGGGGCGGAAGGCAGCTTTGAATTATACCCCACCATCCATAGAAATTTTATTGGCCTTCCCAATGTTGTAACATGGATTGAAGAGAATTTCCTCCCATGACCCATAGAATAAAAAATTTAGTGCCTTCCTCCCATACCTTTTTAAATGGAACAGCCCTCAATTGAGACTAAATTCTGTGGCATGGATATACATGTAGCTAATGAAATTTGTACAATGCTCGTAGAATTTCTCTCCACAGTAGCCAGTTGAGTTTTGCCGTCTGAATAATTAGGAGAAATAGGGTAGCTTCCACATCTTGCTTACACGATACACACAGCATATTGTCAAGCGCACAAGTTCAGATGGGGAGAAGCTTTGAGAGAGTTATTCTTCGAGGCATGGCGACAATAATTCCAAATTGTACGATAATCGAAGTTCGCAAGAGCCATCTCTAACATAGTAAAAGCTCATATTGTGAACTTAACAGGACCACTCGAGAATTTAAAACACAGGGTGAGGCCGGGGTGTGGTGTTATCACATACTACAGTGTATAATATCAATGAAGGACCCTGAAGATTATCTCCGGTCATTTTCACCCCCGTCCACACCAAAAAAATATGATATGTCCCATTATAATAACAGTTTGATCTGAACCATAGTAATGGACCAGTCCATTTCAATTGACAAGGGCGGGATGATGGTAAATCTACAAACCAAGATATATTTATTGTCAAGCCTCTATGAAAATATTGCTAGCAACATTCTGACATGACTGGACGAAATTTGTCAATCAAGTTGAAATATTTACAAACAAGTATACTCCAGCACACAACTTCATACCATATATTTTAGTTTCCAATGCAGCTAAATATCTCTTGCGAAGGCTTTAAAAATTCTATACACTCACGTCACACATTAGATGAGCTATACATACAATGGTTATGTTTTTCGAATGTTTTTTCTACTTTGTAATGTGTATCAATTCAAAACCCCAGATTGTCAAGATGGGAGAACAGCACTCAGAAAATATGTCTTGATTATCTCCCTTTGTTCACAGAATGTCACGACATTGTAACCTCGCCACCAGGAGGCGCATCCACTGGAAAAATGGTTGCTTCAATAGAAAATCTGAACAGCATTTGTTTGTGGTCAAGTTCCATCATTTCTACTGGAACAATCAAATTCCTTACGCAGTGTTACTCGAAGAGGTAACATCGGTGTCATGTTGTTAGAATAGAAAGCCTTTCGTAAGAATTCATAAAGGGCGTATCATCGTTCAAACACTTTCACTAATTCCATGACCTGGGCATTGCCATGTGATCTCCGCATAGACGCCCTCGCTACATTCTCTATTCTAAGGTGATGTGAACTATCCAGAGACAGCTTGGAGAAAACTACCTCTCTATAAAAATGGCGGTAAGAAAGGTCATTTCTGCCAATTAAAGTGAAAAATATATCGAACTGAGAATCATCTGCCTCAGGAGACCATGTTTTTGCATCGGCTGTTATATAACAAACAAAAATGTCATCTGTCTAAATTCCCATCATAATAGATGACATTTTGTCAACCTCGCCACCAGGGGTCGCTCTCCGCTGGACAATTGGCCGCTCCGATGAACCCCTGGGACGACGCTCACTGAAAATTGGTCCCATAATACATTGAAAAATTGGTTCACGTGTCCTCTTCCGGTTCCATTGGAACGTATCCAATTCTTTATGAAACGTCAGTCATGAGTCACTTGCATGGCCAGCCTGTCATAACGTCATGACGTCAGAATAGAAAATGTTTCGCAAGAATGCATGAAGAGTTCTGGTAGGTTACGTCATCTTTCAGACGCGCTCGTAACATCCATGACGTCGGGACGTCGGCTTAATCTCCACAGATACGCTCTCGTTATGTTCTAAATTCTAGGGTTTTGTGTGCTATCCAATGACCGATCGTACTGCTGAGCGCCGTCCCAGAGCCTAGTAGGGAGACCGGATGGCTCTGGTTTCGAGATTGGACATTTTGTTATATATAAGAAATGAGACAATGCACACTTTCATCGGAAAATCAGTTACGACATGTACCAATATATATAAGCTAAGTCGCCTGAAGATTTTAGAGTTTTATGATGAATAAATTAAAAGTTATTAAGCAAAAACAATCTTTCTTACCTCCATTGAAGAGAGGTAGATACTATGAATAAAGGGAGGTAAGTGATGCTGATTCTCTTCATGTCAACGTACCATCTCAACAATCTACATTCATATAGATTCACATACATTTCAAACTAAAATTAATTTCTTCAAACTATTTATTGTAGAATTTTATCTGCTACATGTAGGAAAGGCTCTGCATCGGAGATTTTCAACACATACTTCAAGGCCAATGCATTTCATCTCTTGTATGAAATTTCAACCAATATCAGGGTGCGGAATATCAGTAATATTTTCTTGAACAGATCAAGTGAGAAGTTCATTGTCATCGTATCTTCATAAACCATGTCAAATACCAAAATTATTCATGAGAACTCACTTGATTTTCAATATCTTTTCAACACCAACTTTGGAGAGGTACTTGACCCACATACCAAATTTGAGAAGAATCTGTTCAGTTTTTAGAAGTTGTCCGGAAACAAAGTCGGAAGGATGGATGGACAGACCTCAATACAAAAGCCCTCCCTCTAGCCCTTCAGTCATCGAGGGAATCACCAACAATTGTTTTACCAGGCCTAACGGCAACAACTTAACCCCCCCCCCCCCCCTCCCCTGTCTACAAAGTCTGGAGTCCTCCCCTCCCCCTCCCCCCTCTTCTGTCTACAAAGTCTGCAGTCATAACATGTATATGAATGCCTGGACGACATGTATTCCTTCACCTATTCGTTTCGAATGCAGGTTCAAATGTTCCGTTCATCGTGCTGTCAGGGAGGTGTTTATGTGGTAACTTCATATGGAACCTCTGTATTCAGGCGTTTATAGATGAAAAACGCTGCTCCGATACCAAATCCGAACCCCAGGATAATCATCCCTATTGCAAGACCGGCCATCTCACCTGCATTGATAGAGCAGAATAGCAATAGAATATAGAAATGAAGTAGAGACTTGGGATCAATGTAATCAACAATCACTATACAAGATAATATTGCTACCCCTCCTACCTCCCCACCAACCCTACCCAGAGTTCTCAAATGCCCATATGCACCCCAGTGTATAGAGTGAGTAAATATATTCTCCTCCAGTACCATATATGGACATCTTCCCTAGTACCATATATGGACATCTCCAGTACTCCTCCAGTATCATATATGGACGTCTACCCCAGTTTCATATTGACATATCCCATGGACATTTCAACCAGTACCATATACGGTTATCTCCAGTACCGTATCATATATGGACGTCTACCCCAGTATATGGACATCTACTTCAGTACCATATGGGCATCTACCTCAGGACCATATGGACATCTCTCCAAGTATCCTGCATCAAAATTTCAACCAGTACCATATATGGACGTCTCCCCCAGTACCATATATGGATGTTTCTCTTGTACCCTATATGGACTCTCCCTCAGTACCATACATGGACGTCTCCCCCAGTACCATATATGGGTGTCCCCCCCAGTACCATATATGGATGTTTCCCTTGTACCATATATGGACTCTCCCTCAGTACCATACATGGACGTCTCCCCCAGTACCATATATGGGCGTTCTCCCCCAGTACCATATATGGATGTTTCCCTTGTACCATATATGGACTCTCCCTCAGTACCATACATGGACGTCTCCCCCAGTACCATATATGGGCGTTCTCCCCCAGTACCATATATGGATGTTTCCCTTGTACCATATACGGACTCTCCCTCAGTACCATACATGGACGTCTCCCCCAGTACCATATATGGGCATCCCCCCCAGTACCATATATGGATGTTTCCCTTGTACCATATACGGACTCTCCCTCAGTACCATATATGAACGTCTCCCCTAGTGCCATATATGGATGTTTCCCTTGTATCATATATGGACTTACCGTCAGTACCATATATGGATGTCTCCCCAGTACCATATGGACTCTTCCTCAGTACCATATATATGGATGTTTCCCCAGTACCATATATGGACTCTCCCTCAGTAGCACATATAGATGTTTCCTTCTGTACCACATATTAACATCTCCCTCAGTACCATATATGGTCACTCAGTATGGGTACCATATATGGATGTACCCACCCAGTACCATATGACTCTACCTCAGTACCATGAAAGGACATCCCCCCCCTCCCCCTTGTACCACATATGGATGCCTCCTTCAGTAACATATATGGACCTCAGTACCATAAATAGACTCCCTCAGTGTAATTTACGGATATCTTATCCAGCACCATCTATGGACATCTCCCTCAGTACCATACAGACTCTCAGCACCATATTCAAAGTTTTTAACCGCTACCATATATGGACATCTCATTCAGTACCACGAATGGACATCTGCAGTGCCATATATGGGCTTGCTCAGTATAAGATATGGTTCCGTTCAGTACCATTTCTTGGTGTGACGTGTGAAATCGTGGACAGTCAGTGGACCAATGTACAGAAGCCATAAGGGAGGGAGGGAGGGAATTTGGCTAAAGGTCACACTCAAGTTTGTTTCACTCATATGGTGACAGTCAGTTTGGTTGGTGGAGGAAGCCGGAGTACCCGTAGAGAACCACCACCCTTCGGCAAGTAACTGACAAACTTTCACACATGGACCAACAGAAGCCATAAATTATAATCTCTCTAATAAATGTCAAAATCTTTACTGTTCACAAATAGTGATATTTTGACCAGTAGCGAAGTCACAGAGCGTAATGGTCTCTGTTAATTAATTTAATACAGTCCACTACTATGTTTAACAACCATCATACCTTCAAGTGCATGTGGTACATTCATAAAACTTACATATACACAAGATTTTAACCCATAGGCCTACTACTTATCAGCTTATATCCTTTCATCCCAGATTTTTCACCAAATTATGTATAATATTCCTGGAAAGCCAAGACATTAAAGTTGATGATGAAGGCATCACTTAAGGCCACACTCATTTCTTGAAAAGCTGTGAATCCTTTTCGTTTACAGTATAATTTGGCATTTATAACCTTATAAAGATATAAATTATAATATGCTGCAATGCTGATTTAACATTTATGGCCCTATCAAATCTTCTGAAAGTAACCTTGGTTGCTATGTTTGCATTAAAAGACCAGGTTTTCTTCTCACTAATCAACTTCTTGTGACAAATGTCCTAAAACCTGATGACATAGGCCCCCTACATCCATGACAATAAAATCCCACTTCTATCCCTTGATGCAATGCAGGCTCCAACGTCCATGACAATTAAATGGCTGGTGGGGATTTTTATACAATTCAATTAGCCTGTCACCTCCCTCATGTAACACGACATCCACGGCTTGTTTTTCCACGGGAATCCGGGAATCCGATTCCCGTCAGCACTCCCGCAAAATAATTTGCGGGAATCCAACAGATTCCCATAAAATTTTATCAATCTGTATGGAAATGACAGCACTGGATTCCCGTGGATTCCCGTGAAGCTCTGTTGCGAGAATCTATTTGGATTCCCGTAAATTCTGACAAAAACAAGGCCTGACATCAACTTAATTGCCAGCGCGATGTCCCTGAGCTGGCACAGTCAGAAGAGCAAGCTTTAATTCGGTGTATCGAGTTACATAAAGGACATCACACCTTGTGGCACATGTACTTTGCTCTGACAATGACAATTTAATTGGTTTCGTGTTACATAAGCGATGTTACATTTCTGGATAAGTGTTCACGTGTCATGCAGATGAATGAATACTCAATCCATCACGGGACTAGAGATATAATACATCATCAGGGTTAGGGACCATTCCTTCCAACAACATTTTGTGGTCAATGGGCACTATAACTTATAACTTCTTAGAGTTATTGCTATATGTAGTTCTTAACTTGGCTAGGTTATAATTTTTTTTAACTTCTGTAAGTCATGTAAGTTGGTCCCCTGTCTGATAGAATTACCTGGCGTGTAACTGGTGGTGGACTTTGGTCCAGTCTTGAAGTCATATGTCCATGGCCTGGTCAGGACGTTCGTTAGAATGTCCAGTTCCTAAATATTGATACAAACAGAAACACCATAATTTACTCTACATTTTTCATGTGCAATGTTGGGGAGAGAATGATGGAGTTATCTCCCCTGAAACTCTAGGGTCAGAAATATTAGTATGCAGGGTTAGATCTAGGGTCCCACAGCGTCCGTAAAAAGGACACAAGTATAGAATCAAATGACTGATTTTTGCATAAAATCAAATGATTTTATTTCTGAAAACATACTTGAAACAGCCAAAAAGTGAACTTGACCATGAACGGACAGTAGATGTTGCAAGAATAAACAAAAAAATCCCTATGGTCAAATGTTTTATCACATGTATGGCAAATTTTGGACTTTCGGACATCTTGCAAGACATTTGAGAAATTTCATGTTTTCAAATATAAAGGACACTACTTCAAATTCCTGGATCTAACCCTGGTATGAATATTACTGAAACATATCATGCACGATTTTGTAGAAGACCATTCTGACTCTATTTACGAGCTTTCAGAAAATTACTTTCTCTATCCTCAGGAGCTTTTATACATTAACCTTGTGAGTACAATTCAGTCAAAGGACATATCTGGGCATTAAAGTTCCTGAAAACTGTACACATGTGTATTTGCCACTCTACCCGAGGATAGAGAAAATAATTCTCTGAAAGCTTGTAAATATGGTCAGAATGGAGTTCTACAAGATTGTGTCCATCGTCATCTTTATTCCGGGATTAGTCATACCCCTTCGTAGTGGGATAATAATATTATGTACAATTATGAATGTATGCAGGACAGATCCCCATACCAAATCTCCCACCCAATAGACGGTGTTGCTTTACAGCGGAAATATTGCTGAACGCGACATTAAACCTTAATTCTCGCTCTCTCCTGGATAGACAGGACAGTGGGACAAATCCAGAACTTGTAAGAACAGGACATGTAGAAGGCCGGCAGCATATGAGAGGAAGAGAGGTTTTAAGGTCAATCCAAGATGGCCGCCATAGTGTTCAACCAATCATATGAGAGAGAGACCGGCTCATGCATTGTGATTTATTCATGTCTGCCTACCTTGCTACTACCATCGTTGTAATGTATGACGACAGGAAATCCAACTTTTATGGACTTGTTCAGCTTTTCCGTGGCTTCCTCCAGGCTTAATTCAGTGGAAGGGGCTACCACGTTACCTGCTCAAGAAGAGTAAGAAAGGATGAGCCTAGGACGGCAGAGAATCCAACTACAGAAGTTAAAGGTGAAATGCCAAGGTTTTCATATTCCCCTTTTTATATTCAAAATGGACAATTTAACGATGGAAATATCAGCCTAACTACTTCCATTTGGTTTTATTTAAGCATTTTGTTTCCTGGTAGCTTTTGAAAAGTGCCTCAAAGTTGTTATCTCAAGTCTGGCCGATTTCAGAAATGAAATCCACATCGCTTTATCTGCCCTTGTTTGACGCTGGTTTGTGACGTTTGTGACCACCTGGCCGGTCATCAATACTTGTAACATCACAATCAAGGAAAGATAGGCGATGATGTTTTGCAAATCTGAAATCCGTTGGGCAAGATAATTCAATTCCGGCGGCAAACCAGTCACCAGATATAGTTGTTGGGAAAGTGCCGTATAGGCAATATTTGCCGAACCAATTGACCATAACCAGTAAAATAATTAGATTCTATGTCCACTAACCTTTCACAAAACACCTTGTTTATCAGTGGCTGTCCATTTTTAGCTTGGCAAGAGATCTAAACTCAGATGATGGAGGTAAAACTGTCCACATCGCCACCATCTTGCATCGATCAGGACGCCGATTGCACGCCACAGCAACTCGCGATAAACCCTACATGCACAGCGGCGATGTGGACAGTTTTACCTCCCTCGTCTGAGTTTAGATCTCTCGTCTGAGTTTAGATCTCTTGCCAAGCTAAAAATGGACAGTCACTGATAAACAAGGTGTTTATGAAAGGTAAGTGGACATAGAATCAAAACACTTTATTGGTTATGGTCAATTGGTTCGGTAAATATTGCCTGCATGGCGCTTTTCCAACAACTACATCTGGTGATTGGTTTGCCACCGGAGCCTTGTTCTCACGTAGTATAGAATTAAGAAGGCACCACCGGAGCTAGTATCCATGCAAAGGCATGCAGGCATACAGGGGTTGAAATATTCAAAATAATTTACCTGTTGCACGAGACAGGTGACCAAAAAGCTTACCTGTCACCTTCAAGAATGACCTGAACATGCGTTCAATGAAATTGTAATTGTAATTGAAGTACATGTAATTCAAGATTAATGACAAAACTACATGTTGCAAGCTACCGGTAAACTAATGACACCCTGTTTCCATGCATTGATTTAGAAGCTGTTTTGAATAAATTTTGTCAAAGTATTTGTTGGCTACCTGTCACTGGAGACAGGTACTTTATTTCTCTGTCTCTTTCAAAAATTACCTGTCAGGGACAGGTAGTCAGGTGTAAATTTCGACCCCTGGTGCATATGAAACTCCAAGAAAGCAAGCTATGGATGTACTATCGGTGAATGTCGATAAAAACGCAACCCCGAGTCACATCTTGGTCACATTTCGAAGTCGACACTTCAATCACAATTGACCCTTACAATATGGCTTGCAAATATCTCTCATACACATGAGTCTACACTTTAACATGTGGTTTGGATGATATCTTTCATTTCGGGATGCAGGAAAAGTATGCCATCATGATACAGAACCCAATGGAGTTACGGCTTAACTCTGTTCCATACATTACTTTTGCTTGGCCTCAATCCGACAATGACCAATACTTGGTATATTTGTTTTTACTGCTGTCAATAAAGTTGCCATTTTGTCTTTATAATGACACTTCTGCTCATCTGCCATCACCAAAACTGGATCCATACCTCACGATTTAAGCCTCATCTACATTAAAGTATCACTTATGACTCCGAATTAGGATTTTGAACACGAGTAGGTAAAGTCCCTGAACTGATTGCAATGAAGGTACTTGGTGAACTTGAAGTGAAAGGCAAAGGTTTTTAGATTCTCTGATTTATATTTCATATAAGTTGAATAATGATAGAAATATTGGTCTATCATCTTCACTTGGATGAATTTGAATTATTTTGTCTGCTACATGTATAAGCTTTTAAAAAGTTAGTACCACAAGCCCAGCTGAATTCCGATTAAAACCGTCATCGCTTATCGCTTCCTAGATTGTGACATCACGTCAGACCAGCCTCCAAAAGACTGATGTTACAACTATTGACGTCCGCCCAGGTGGTCTGATGTGATGTCACAAACCAGCATCAAACAAGAGCAGATAAAGCGGATTTCATTTTCTAAAATCGGTCGATCTTCCGATATCAACTTTCGGACACTTTTCTAGAGTTACTAGAATAAAATACTTCAAATAAAACAAAAGAACTACATAGGTGTATAGTTCCAACATTAGGGATACTGAGCTCTCCTGCAAAAACTTTTACATACCCTTAAGAATTTGTCTTCATACAGTTAAAACTACGCTTTACAGCTTATGGTAACGTATATATTTTCTGAAAGCGCATAGATTTACTAAGGATTTCAAATAAATCAATTTATTCACTGTAAATCTGTAGGTTGTGAAGATATTCGAATTTTAAAAAAAATAATTAAAAACAAGAGCCCAAGGGGCTTCAATATACGCCCGTATATCTGGAATCACATCGGTTCAAATTTCAAGGTTGTTTAATAGCCTTGATTCCAATTGGTAGCTAGAAATCCAGAGAAAGGTCTAGAATTTTGTGCTTCTGAGAATGTAACATATATCACATCTTATATTGAATGATAACCTAAAATGAGCTTAACTCTTGGTAACTAGTTGACCTTGGAGCAAGAGCCGAGAGCTCACATATCCCACACTGAAAATACAATAGTCAAACACAAGAAAATAGTAGTTTTTCTGCAAATGGATTTCTCTCAGACGAGAAAAATTTTCATGAAGGAAGAAGAAAGTGATGAAGTAAACCTTTGTTCTTGAGTTAATATTAAAACAGGTATGAAGGTCATAAAGGACCCATCTCTCCATTAAATTAGTAATTGTATGGTGTTTATTTCACAACAGTTTAACCAAATGTAGCTGTTTCAAACATGGCAGGCAACTCCACAGGACAATTGCTATATACATGTAGGGGAGAGAACTCTGAATATTCCAACCTAACACATATAGTCAGCTAAACTTGATTCAGGTTTGGAGGACTGTGACCTTGACCTTTGACAAATTGATGGATGGCTCGTCTTTGCCATGCGAGTAAGGTATACTCAAAATTTGGTACCAATCCATACCTTGAAACTAGAGATATCACATGACCTCGTCTTCGACAGGCATATGAAAATGTGACTTGTAATGATTTCCTGATTTTGGGGTCACAGTGACCTTGACATTTGACCTAAATTATGGTACAAGACACATTGTCTTCCCTCAATGTATCAATGGACACAAAAAATCATGATTTTTATGAATTTCATGCTTTTTGTGACCTTGACGTTCGGCCTTGACCTACATTTTTGTACGTGACACATGTCCCCCTAATGTATCTACTGACACAAAAAAAAGTAATTTTCAAAGATTTCTGGATTCTGGAGTCACAGTGACCTTGACTATTGACCTTGACCTAAATTTTGGTACATGACAAACCGTATCCCCATAATTTCTCAAGGGACACAAAAAATCATGATTTTTAACAATTTCACAATTTTGGGGTCACAGTGACCTTTGACCTTGACCTACATTTTGGTATGTGACACATCGTGTCCCCCTAATCTATCTACTGACACTAAAAAAGTTATTTTTAATAATTCCTGATTTTGGGGTCACAGTGACCTAAGTTGACCGTGACCTAATTTTTGGTATGCGACACTTCATTTCCCCGTATTGAATCCACTTACAAAAAATTAGTAATTTTTAATTATTTCCTAATTTTTAGGTCACACTGACCGTTGACCTTGATTCTGGGGCCACAGTGATCTTTCACGATTTTGGGGGCACAGTGACCTTGACCTTTGACCTTGACCTACATTTTGGTATGTGACACACCGTGTCCCCCTAATCTATCTACTGACACAAAAAAAAGTTATTTTTAATAATTCCTGATTTTGGGGTCACAGTGACCTAAGTTGACCTTGACCTAATTTTTGGTATGCGACACTTCATTTCCCCGTATTGAATCCACTTACAAAAAATTAGTAATTTTTAATTATTTCCTAATTTTTAGGTCACACTGACCTTTGACCTTGATTCTGGGGCCACAGTGATCTTGACAATTGACCTGGATCTAAATTTTGGTACATGACAAAACAGCTACCTGTAATTTCTCAATGGACTAAAAAAATCATGATTTTTAACAATTTCACGATTTTGGGGTCACAGTGACCTTGACCGTTGACCTTGACCTACATTTTGATATGTGATACATCGTGTCCCCCTAATATATCTACTGACACAAAGAAATGTTATTTTTAATAATTTCCTGATTTTGGGGGCACAGTGACCTTCGACCTTGACCTACATTTTGGTATGCGACACATCATTTCCCCTATTTGAATCCACTCACAAAATTAGAAATTAGAATTTTTTAATGATTTCCTGATTTTTCAGTCACACTGACCTTTGACCTCTCACCTTGACCTACATTTAGTATGCAACACATCGTTCTCCCCTAGGGCATCCACTCACCAAAAATTAGAACTGTAGATAGAAAACCGTCAAGAAACTCGACCTCAATTTTGGTACGCGACACATCGTCTCCACCTAGTATATCCACTCACAAAAAATTGCAAGTGTGAATAGAAAAAGTTCACAGATATAGACCGAACACGAACACGATTTCCTGTTTTTTAGGCCTGTGACCTTTGACCTCAACCTTCATTTTGGTACGCGACACATCTCCCCGTAGGGTATCCACTCACCAAAAATTGAAACTGTAGATAGGAAACTGTCCCAGATATAGACCGGACACGAGAACCGGACAGACGGACAGACGGACGGAAACCGCCATCACATAATACGTCCGCTTTTGGCGGGCGTATAAAAATGAGTCTTCCTTTTTAAATGGCTATTTTCAAAAAAGTATTCAACTTATAGAAATTAGAATAGTCACTCACATCATCATTTCCTGTAGGAGACAACTCCAACAGGAAATAAGTGTCTCAGTTTTATCAATTTTGGTCTAGTTCTTATTTAATTAACATTTAATTGAACTCCAAAGTTCAAAACTGTGAGATGCTCAATTTTTTAAAGAAATATTCAATTAAATGTCAATAGAATGAGAACTAGACCAAGATTGATAAAACTGAGACAAGAGATTTCCTGTTTGAGTTGTTTTCTACAGAAAATGATAAAGTTATGACAAGTTGAATACTTTTTTGAAAATAGCATTTAAAAAATTTAAATTAAATTTGTTTAAAATCTAAAAACCTTCACAACCTACAGGTTTACAGTGAACACATTTATATATTTGGAATCCTTTAGAAATGTGATTCCAAGAAATCTATACATTACCATAGCTATGAGGCATACTTTTATCTGTATAAGGACATGTTCTAGAGGGTTTGTAAAAATGTGTGCAGGAGGGCTCAGTACCCTTAACTAACCCATGAAGAACCCAAAAAGAAAACATGAAAATCTTTGTATTCCACCTTTTATAAACATGTTGCCCAGTGATCTCGTGATTGAATGTATCGTCATGAAGCAAAGGGAGGTCACTCACCTCGTTTTACTGGATGCTCTCGCAACACAAACGAAACATCTAGGTATATAGGTACTCTTTGGCTGATCTGAAAGTACAGAAAGAATAGACTTTTCAACATAATACTAGTAGAATATTCATACCATGGTACCAGTAGAATATTCCTGCTATGATACCAAGGGATCATTCATCATGGTACCAGTAGACTGTTCATCCAATGGTACCAGTAGACTATTCATCCCAAGGTACCAGTAGATTATTCCTGCCATGGTACCAGTAGACTATTCATCCGATGGTACCAGTAGACTATTCATCCCATGGTACCAGTAGACTATTCATCCCATGGTATCAGTAGACTATTCATTCCATGGTACCAGTAGACTATTCATTCCATGGTACCAGTAGACTATTCATTCCATGGTACCAGTAGACTATTCATTCCATGGTACCAGTAGATTATTCCTGCCATGGTATCAGTAGATTATTCCTGCCATGGTACCAGTGGACTATTCCTGCCATGGTACCAGTACTAGACCAATCATCCCATGATAACAGTAGACTATTCATCCCTTGGTAACAGTAGACAATTCATCTCATGGTACCAGTGGACCATTCATCCCATGGTACCAGTCTACTATTCACCCAATGGTACCAGTGAACTATTCATCCCATGGTACCAGGGAACCATTCATCCCATGGTACCAGTCTACTATTCATCTCATGGTACTAGTACACCATTCGTGTCATGATACCAGTAGAATATTCCTGCGGGTAGAATATTCCGGCCATGGTACCAGTACTAGACTAATCATCCCATGGTACCATTAGACTATTTATCCCATGGCACCATTAGACTATTCATTCCATGGTACCAGTAGACTATTCATCCCATGGTACCAGTCTACTTTTCATCCCATGGTACCAGTGGACTATTCATCCCATGGTACCAAGGGATCATTCATCCCATGGTACCAGTAGATTATTCCTGCCATAGTACCAGTAGATTATTCCTGCCATGGTACCAGTACTAGACTATCATCCCATGGTACCAGTAGACAATTCATTCCATGGTACCAGTAGACTACTCATCCCATGGTACCAGTCTACTATTCATCCCATGGTACCAGTAGACTATTCATCCCATGGTACCAGTAGACTATTCATCCCATGGTACCAGTAGATTATTCCTGCCATGGTACCAGTAGATTATTCCTGCCATGGTACCAGTAGACTATTCATCCCATGGTACCAGTAGACTATTCATTCCATGGTACCAGTACACTATTCATCCCATGGTACCAGTAGACTATTCATCCCATGGAACCAGTAGACTATTCATTCCATGGTACCAGTACACTATTCATCCCATGGTACCAGTAGACTAATCATCCCACGGTACCAGTCGACTATTCCTTCCACGGTACCAGTAGACTATTCATCCCATGGTACCAGTACACTATTCATCCCATGGTACCAGTAGACTATTCATCCCATGGTACCAGTACACTATTCATCCCATGGTACCAGTACACTATTCATCCCATGGTACCAGTAGACTATTCATCCCATGGTACCAGTAGACTATTCATCGCATGGTACCAGTAGACTATTCATCCCATGGTACCAGTAGACTATTCATCCCATGGTACCAGTAGACTAATCATCCCATGGTACCAGTAGACTATTCATCCCAAGGTACCAGTAGACTAATCATCCCATGGTACCAGTAGACTATTCATCCCAAGGTACCAGTAGACTAATCATCCCATGGTAACAGAAGACTATTCATCCCATGGTACCAGTAGACTAATCATCCCATGGTACCAGTAGACTATTCATCCGATGGTACAAGTAGACTATTCATCCCATGCATGGTACCAGTAGACTCTTCATCACATGATACCAGCAGACTACTCCTGCCATGGTACCAGTAGACTATTCATCCCATGGTACCAGTAGACTATTCATCCCATGGTACCAGTAGACTATTCATCCCATGGTACCAGTACACTATTCATCCCATGGTACCATTACACTATTCATCCCATGGTACCAGTACACTAATCATCCCATGGTACCAGTAGATTATTCATTCCATGGTACCAGTAGACTATTCATCCCATGGTACCAGTAGACTATTCATCCCATGGTACCAGTAGACTATTCATTCCATGGTACCAGTAGACTACTCATCCCATGGTACCAGTCTACTATTCATCCCATGGTACCAGTAGACTATTCATCCCATGGTACCAGTAGACTATTCCTGCCATGGTACCAGTAGATTATTCCTGCCATGGTACCAGTAGATTATTCCTGCCATGGTACCAGTACTAGACCAATCATTCCATGGTACCAGTCTACTATTCATCTCATGGTACCAGTAGACTATTCATCCCATGGTACCAGTAGACTATTCATCCCATGGTACCAGTAGACTATTCATTCCATTGTACCAGTAGACTACTCATCCCATGGTACCAGTCTACTATTCATCCCATGGTACCAGTGGACTATTCATCCCATGGTACCAGGGAACCATTCATCCCAAGGTACCAGTCTACTATTCATCCCATGGTACTAGTACACCATTCGTGTCATGATACCAGTAGAATATTCCTGCCAGTAGAATATTCCGGCCATGGTACCAGTACTAGACTATCATCCCATGGTACCAGTAGACTATTCATTCCATGGTACCAGTAGACTACTCATCCCATGGTACCAGTCTACTATTCCTCCCATGGTACCAGTAGATTATTCCTGCCATGGTACCAGTAGACTATTCATCCCATGGTACTAGTACACCATTCGTGTCATGATACCAGTAGAATATTCCTGCCATGGTACCAGTACTAGACTATCATCCCATGGTACCAGTAGACTATTCATCCCATGGTACCAGTAGACTATTCATCCCATGGTACCAGTCTACTATTCATCCCATGGCACCAGTAGATTATTCCTGCCATGGTACCAGTAGATTATTCCTGCCATGGTACCAGTACTAGACCAATCATTCCATGGTACCAGTGGGCTATTCATCCCATGGTATCAAGAGATCATTCATCCCATGGTACCAGTCTATTATTCATCCAATGGTACCAGAAGACTATTCATCTCATGGTACCAGGGAACCATTCATCCCATGGTACCAGTCTACTATTCATCCCATGGTACTAGTACACCATTCGTGTCATGATACCAGTAGAATATTCCTGCCAGTAGAATATTCCTGCCATGGTACCAGTACCAGACTAATCATCCCATGGTACCAGTAGACTAATCATCCCATGGTACCAGTGGACTAATCATCCCATGGTACCAGTAGACTATTCATCCCATGGTATTAGTACACCATTCATGTTATGTTACCAGTAGACTATTCATCACATGGTACCAGTACACTATTCATCACATGGTACCAGTAGACTATTCATCACATGGTACCAGTAGACTATTCATCACATGGTACCAGTAGACAGGTCATCCCATGGTCCTTGTACAAGTAGACCATTCATTCCATGGTACCAGTGGAATATTCCTGCCATGTTACCAGTAGACTCTTCATCACATGGTACCAGCAGACTACTCCTGCCATGGTACCAGTAGACTATTGATCCCATGGTACCAGTAGACTATTCATCCCATGGTACCAGTACACTATTCATCCCATGGTACCAGTAGACTAATCATCCCATGGTACCAGTAGACTATTCATTCCATGGTACCAGTAGACTATTCATCCCATGGTACCAGTAGACTATTCATTCCATGGTACCAGTAGACTATTCATTCCATGGTACCAGTACACTATTCATCCCATGGTACCAGTAGACTAATTATCCCATGGTACCAGTAGACTATTCATTCCATGGTACCAGTAGACTGTTCATCCCATGGTACCAGTACACTATTCATCCCATGGTACCAGTACACTATTCATCCCATGGTACCAGTAGACTATTCATTCCATGGTACCAGTACACTATTCATCCCATGGTACCAGTAGACTATTCATCCCATGGAACCAGTAGACTATTCATTCCATGGTACCAGTACACTATTCATCACATGGTACCAGTAGACTAATCATCCCACGGTACCAGTCGACTATTCCTTCCACGGTACCAGTAGACTATTCATCCCATGGTACCAGTACACTATTCATCCCATGGTACCAGTAGACTATTCATCCCATGGTACCAGTACACTATTCATCCCATGGTACCAGTAGACTATTCATCCCATGGTACCAGTAGACTATTCATCGCATGGTACCAGTAGACTATTCATCCCATGGTACCAGTAGACTATTCATCCCATGGTACCAGTAGACTAATCATCCCATGGTACCAGTAGACTATTCATCCCAAGGTACCAGTAGACTAATCATCCCATGGTAACAGAAGACTATTCATCCCATGGTACCAGTAGACTAATCATCCCATGGTACCAGTAGACTATTCATCCGATGGTACAAGTAGACTATTCATCCCATGCATGGTACCAGTAGACTCTTCATCACATGATACCAGCAGACTACTCCTGCCATGGTACCAGTAGACTATTCATCCCATGGTACCAGTAGACTATTCATCCCATGGTACCAGTAGACTATTCATCCCATGGTACCAGTACACTATTCATCCCATGGTACCAATACACTAATCATCCCATGGTACCAGTAGATTATTCATTCCATGGTACCAGTAGACTATTCATCCCATGGTACCAGTAGACTATTCATCCCATGGTACCAGTAGACTATTCATCCCATGGTACCAGTAGACTAATCATCCCATGGTACCAGTACACTATTCATCCCATGGTACCAGTAGACTATTCATTCCATGGTACCAGTATCCATGGTATCAGTAACTATTCATCCCATGGTACCAGTAGACTATTCATCCCATGGTACCAGTAGACTATTCATCCCATGGTACCAGTAGACTAATCATCCCATGGTACCAGTAGACTAATCATCCCATGGTACCAGTACACTATTCATCCCATGGTACCAGTAGACTATTCATTCCCTGGTACCAGTAGACTATTCATCTCATGGTACCAGTAGACTACTCATCCCATGGTACCAGTAGACTATTCCTACCATGGTACCAGTAGACTATTCATCCCATGGTACCAGTAGACTATTCATCCGATGGTACCAGTACACTATTCATCCCATGGTACCAGTAGACTATTCATCCCATGGTACCAGTACACTATTCATCCCATGGTACCAGTAGACTTTTCATTCAATGGTACCAGTAGACTATTCATCCCATGGTACCAGTAGACTATTCATTCCATGGTACCAGTGCACTATTCATCCCATGGTGCCAGTAGACTATTCATTCCATGGTACCAGTAGACTATTCATCCCATGGTACCAGTACACTATTCATCCCATGGTACCAGTAGACTATTCATCCCATGGTACCAGTACACTATTCATCCCATGGTACCAGTAGACTATTCATTCCATGGTACCAGTACACTATTCATCCCATGGTACCAGTAGACTATTCATTCCATGGTACCAGTACACTATTCATCCCATGGTACCAGTAGACTATTCATTCCATGATACCAGTAGACTATTCATCCCATGGTACCAGTACACTATTCATCCCATGGTACCAGTAGACTATTCATTCCATGATACCAGTAGACTATTCATCCCATGGTACAAGTAGACTATTCATTCCATGGTACCAGTACACTATTCATCCCATGGTACCAGTAGACTATTCATTCCATGGTACCAGTAGACTATTCATCCCATGGTACCAGGGAACCATTCATCTCATGGTAGCAAGAGACCATTCATCCCATGGTACCAGTCTACTACATGATTTCATCCCATGGTACTAGTACACTATTCGTGTCATGGTAACAGTAGACTATTCATTCCATGGTACCAGTAGACTGTTCATCCCATGGTACCAGTAGACTATTCATTCCATGGTACCATCTTGGATTATATTCAGGTAACAGAAAAGCAATCTCAGCTGTGCTCTCACTGAATGATGTCAATTCACTCTCCAAGTTTAAAGTTGATCAGTTCAATAGTTCTTGAGTTATTGGTCGGACAAGAAATATGTAATGATCCAACTGCTGACAATGCAATGTCAGACGGCGGCCATCTTGGATTACTGCTGACAATGCAATGTCAGACGGCGGCCATCTTGGATTACACAGGTATCAGAAAAGCAATCTCGCCCATCTCCTTGCCGATGTCAAGACACTCAAGTTTGAAGTTGGCGAGTTCAATTATTCTCAATTTATTACCTAGACAAGATCCAAGCAAGTAAAATTCGGAAAAGACATGTGTAAAGATCCAACAATGCAAGATGGCTGATGATAGCCATCTTGGATTACACAGGCAAATGAAAAGCAATCTCAGCTGTTCTCTCACCAATGTGAGACACTCTCCAAGTTTGAAGTCGATAGGCTCAAAAGTTACCGAGTTATTGGTTGCACAAGAAATGTGTGAAGATCCAACTGCTAAAATCCAAGATGGCTGATGGCAGCCATCTTGGATTACACAGGTAACTGAAAAGCAATCCCAACCGTCCTCTCACCGATGGCAAGACACTCTGCAAGTTTGAAGATGATTGGTTCAATGGTTCTCGAGTTATTGGTCGAACAAAAAATATTTAAAGATCCGACAATGCAAGATGGCTGATGGTGGCCATCTTGGATTACACAGGTACATGACAAGCAATCCCAACTGTTCTCTCACCGTTGGTTGGTTGGTTGTTTGAAGTTTAACGTCACACCTAACCTTATTGGTCACACGGCGACGATGATCCAAACAAACATACCCTAACAAAACCTTAACCCTAACAAAAACCTAACCAAAACTACAACAAATTTTGAATTTTGAATTTTGAAAATTAGGCTCAACGATGTCAAGACACTCTGCAAGTTTGAAGTCAATCAGTTCAGCGGTTCTCGAGTTACTGATCGAACAAGAAATTTGTAACGGAATTACGTATAACAGTATTTTCGTTATTTTGGGATAACACTATCTCAGAATAGCACAAATTCTAGTGCTGAAAATTTGGTCGAGTCCCGTGCAGGATTCGAACCAGCGACCCCAGAGTCAGGCACCTAATCGCCAGCACTGTATGTCGGCGATCTAAACCACTCGGCCAACGGGCCTCCCACAAAATAGGAGGTAGCAGACCGGTAGTCTTGAAAGCGAACATACAGTACCCCTCTGATGATCGTAATGACACAGCTCCCAAAGCTGAATTACGTATGCCCGGTGGCGGGGGACCAAAAATGAAAAAATCAAGTGCACAATTCTCATTTGTCTAGCCCAGAACTGAATAATCCTGACTACCATGCCACACATCATGCCATGCCAAGGATTGCATGTTCAAATCCTCTTTTCATGCTTGACAAAATGTTCATAGAAGCATGGTCATAACTTTCCCATGCAGCGTTAAATCAGAACAGGCACTGACTGACATACACGTACACACATACTCACATACAGATCGGTGACACGGAGCGGGGAGACTCCAGCATGCTCTGCTATGGCATTCCTCACAGCGGTATAAGCTTCCTCATGCTTCCCGTAAACGTCGGAGTTGTACGACCCTGTTACACGTAACATGCAGAATAAACATACCATGCATGAACAGTTTCAATGTGATCATTCAAAAAAATGAGAGAAAAAAAAAAAACGAAAGAAAAAAAAAAAACGAAAGAAAAAAAACCCATTAACTTTTCTGTGTAAACTCTCCCATTTTACTAACCTTTGAACTGGATTGCCACTAGCCCTGCGGCTTCAACCCCACCAGTCCTGGGTGATTTGGGGCTTGTACCCCCCTATTTATTTTTGTTATTAGAGAGGGTTGAACTTTTCATACTATATATGGTGGATCAAGAAATGTCATGTTGTCGGAAGCCATTTTTCAATCTTTTTTTTTTAACCGATTTTGCAAAATTTCTATATTTAGATATTTTCTAGTAAAAATAGGTCACTTTTAAGCCATTTTGGGTAACAAAAAATGTGAGAAAAAAATGGACAGAAAAGGCCGAAAATAATTTCTGATGATACCTCATGGTCGCCATCTTGGATTTTCCCATGATTCTTTCCACCTAAGATCACGAAAAGCATCTCAAAATGAAGCCAATAAGATTTGCAGATGCAGTTTAAGCTCCCGTGTTGTCTTCGTTCCGGATATGCAAAGAAAATTTGTGGATGGGGGGAGGGAACATCCATTTCAGGTTAAGACTCACATTTCATTATGGCATATGTGACAGCCAGACGACATGAGCTATCCAATCGAGAAGCAACTTGGGAGGAATACCAAAGCAGACGTCTACAAAATTCTATTGGTCAAACGGGTCACATGGCAATGAATATTCATGTTGAGCATATTGAGGGAGAAACATGGCTGTGACTAAAGTAGAACATGCTAGCGAGAATCTGCAAGGAATCAGCTGGCAAATTGAAGACGTTGTGTGTGACAAATTCCATCTGCAGTACGGTGTGAACATGTAAAACACTCAACCTAGAACGAGGCTTGAAAAAAAATCAAAACGCGAGTGAATTCTTGTAATTACAAAAGTGTGCACATTTTGATCATGACAAGAAAAATTCTCGACTACTAATCGCGCTAATAGTTCATGGAGACGAACAACTTATCGGCAGTTGGTCTGTTGATATTTTCTACTGCCTGACGAAAGCAGACTTCTGCGGGAGAAAATCTTTTAAAGTTTACATTTACCATGCACGATGTCACCAGATCAGTCATACATCGCTGAAAAGTCTGGGTGACCCTAAATCTAGATAAACCAAGACGGTACATCAGGAAAATACCATCTAGATGTTACGTTATGAAATATTTGTGTGAAAGTTTTGCAGATATTCTATGAGATTCCATATTAAGTCAATGATGACAAACAATTTGACATTGATTGACATTTTCTACTGCCTGACGAAAGCAGATTTTGGTCGGAGAAAATCCTTTAAAGTTTACGTTTACCATGCAGGATGTCTAGACATGATGCCTTGTTTGGAAACTTTTTCTCTTTTCAGATATAATGTTCCCTGATATTATATCTGAGTTTACAGAGACCCCTCTCCCCCCCAAAACCCCTTCCAAAATCTGCCCATGACATGTAGAATTGTATTTGTATTTGTTACAATTCTCAGAATATATTCATAATTTATACATGTAGATCCAAATTCAAGCATAGAAAAATGGTATCATCTATCTACACATTTGGACGTAAGAAATATGATGCCACACTACATCATTCATGAAATCATGCCTGGACTACACTTAAGATATAATGTGGAGCATAATGCAATCAACAGAAACATTAAGGGAATGCATGCAAATAATAAAGAATAAATATTTAACGTTCTACCAAATATCTCTGTAGACTTTGCTTGAAAACATACAGAGAATCTGTGTAAAGAAAAGTAGGTTGCATCGGACGTCCTATTGTGACGCATATTGTACAACAATTCGGTATGACATCATTATGACTATTAATGTACATTATGTTAAGCTTTGTAGTGTGGTTGTTGTTAGAATGAAAATGCCGTCAAGAACATTCGCTACGGTTACTGGCTACGAACAATCGTAATCAGCTATTCATACGAAGTAGGCTCTCATTTGCAAATTGTCCAGTAATGAGTCCATCTGAATACTTTTGTCAGCAAAATAAGGAGAACCGTTGACATTAGAACCTTGATTTTTGGCATGAAGGGGCATTAGGGGACTGTTACCAGCAAGTTCTGAACTGACCTACTTTTGATGAAAATTTCTGGTGATTTTTGATGAAAATCACTGGTGATTCTGACTTGGACCGTGCTCATCTTATTATAGGCAGGATTTCAACTGGGGATCCAAGAGTTCAGTGCGCGTCGGAGTCCTAATGCCTACCCTACTTCGTAGGTCCTGTGACGTTAGTCACACTGTTCACATGTTAAACATGTTAAATGTCAATTATAATCTCTTACAACAATTTAGAGATGTGGGAATCACTTGGTAGAACCCTTAAAAACAATACATGTATGAGCATTCAAAATATTCAAGTACAAAAAGAATATATCTGAATGAAA
The DNA here is from genome assembly GCA_036873755.1 of Hanleya hanleyi. Lineage (NCBI taxonomy): Eukaryota > Metazoa > Mollusca > Polyplacophora > Lepidopleurida > Hanleyidae > Hanleya > Hanleya hanleyi. Next base: position 91,626 of record JAVTVY010026659.1, on the reverse strand, counting down.
CCTGGACATTCTAAAATGAAGAGTAATGTTGAACTGTGCTGCATACTCCATTTCTTCTAATTATTTCGATGGCAAAACTTAACTTCAGGCTACTGTGGAGAGAAATTCTGCAAACATTTTACAAATTTCATTAGCTATCTTTGCAGTTCTTGGGAGAAATAACATATCCATGCCACAATATTTAGCCTCAGTTTTTTTGCTTCTAATGCTGTTCAAAAAATTAGAAGAAATAGGGTAACATGATATAGTGTGACTAACGTCACAGGACCTACGAAGTTGGGTGAGGAAGAGGACTTGGAGGTCCAAGCATGATGTTATAGGTCACCTAAGTAGGTCAAATTTTCAACAAAAGTAGGTCAGCTCAGAACTTGCTGGTAACAGTCCCCTAATGCACCTTCAGGCCAAAAATCAAGGTTCTAATGTCAACGGTTCTCCTTATTTTGCTGACGAAAGGATTCGGACAGACTGACTGACTGACTGACTCATTACCGGACAATTTGCAAAAGACAGCCTACATGTACTTCGTAGGAATATGACAATAATTGATCAACAGGAAGGCATGGTGAGTGAGTCAATAGGATTTAAGATCAGTCATATCACAACAGCGTGCCCACAGGCAACAGAGCAGTCCCAACATGCCCAACCAGACATGCCAGATAGAGGCATCCCATTTCCACATGGAGAAAAACAAACAATCATTACTTTTGAAGATAATCCCAAGAAATTTATCAAGACAAGGTATCCACATAACTGCTTGAATTTATTATCATTCTAATTTTCACTTTGTCGAAACAAAACTTCATGTTATCGTCTATATGGGTGAAGCCAATGCGGATGAAACGCAATACCAAGCAACATCTTGTGGTAAGATGTCAGCAAAACCAAATCTGAAGAAAAATCTCAGAGATTCATAGAAGATGAAAATTTGAGTATTTTGTACTCGAATGACCGTATTCAATTTTTCATATTTTCTTTAAATTAAATATTTCTTCGGATTTAATACCATTATCAATAATTTCTATTGTTTTAGCCCAAAGAATAAAAGAACATGGAGTTTTCATCAAAACCTAAAACATTTCTAGTCAAATTCTGAGATCTGAATTGAATTGAATTGAATTGAATCTGAATTGATTTTTCAAATGAATTACATCTCTGATTACCAGTGGAACATGAGGCAGCACCTAAAAGGTGCAACAACCCCTCAGCCAGACAGTTTTAGTCAGTGTATATTGGTACACAATGAATGAAAAATGCATATGTAAAAGCCTGAAAGATTTGGTTGAATGCAGAAGATGCTTTAGCAGTGGCTTGTAAAAGATTAAAATATGATGAATTCAGTGTGGGATGTTGGATGCATTGAAGGATTATAATAAATATTTTGACATAGCGCGTGCGAAAAATATGGCGGAAGAACAGAACAGAAAGCCTTGTGATATGAATAATATGTTTCATGGACACCAAATTGTATATCTGTGAGTTTGAAATTGGTGAAAATCTGGTCAATGGTTGTCCTAAGATCTGTGGTTGGGGTGTGGATTAAGGGAAAGAGCCCATGCTCTTGGAAGAAGTCGTTTATCTTGGTTGTTTCAGCCGAGTCGACAGCAAAGTCATTGTTGAAGTCTCCAAGTATGACAACATTAGTCGCTGAACAGTGGCTCCTTAGTGATGTAGAAAGTCCGCCCAATCAGAGAAACCAGTTCTGTCATTCATCGTAAGTTTCTTGATGCACTGATGATGTATATCAAATTTTACATCGAGCACTTGAACGGTATGAGAGAGAGATCGTTCATGATTTTGCATAAATTAAAGATGGCCGCCTATCCTTCCGGTCATTCAGAGGAACTGATCTTCATTGCGAGTGTCTTGATACATCGATGCTGTATACCAAGTTTCATATAGAACACTTAAATGGTATCCGAGATATATATCATTAAAGATTTTGCATAAATTAAAGATGGCCACCAAGATTTGCACCCAATCAGAGAAACCAGTTCTGTCATTCATCATAAGTCTCTTGCGGCATCGATGATGTTTACCAAATTTTATATCGAGCACTTAAACGGTATCAGAGATAGAGATCATTAATGATTTTGCATAAATTAAAAATGGCCGGCCATCCTTCCCGCCTCTCAGAAGAATTGATGTGGTTATTCAGGGCAAGTCAAGTCTCTTGATACATCGATGCTGTATACCAAGTTTCGTATAGAACACTTCAATGGTATCAAAGAAATACATCATTAAAGATTCTGCATAAATTAAAGATGGCCGCCAAGGCTTTCACCTAATCAGGAAAACTGGTTTGGTCATTCCTTCAAAGTTTCTTGATGTATCGATAATCTCTACAAAGTTTCACACTGAACAGCAAAATGGTTTCCGAGATACACAAGATTCATGGTTTCGCATAAATTAAAGATGGCCGCCAAAGTTTCCACCCAATCGGGTCCAGATTCAATAGGGTTCTGGGTAATGAGCATATGGATGTGCACGGCAAGTTTGGTGTGCCTAGGGTAAGTCGTTCTAAAGAAAGCTTGGTAACGAGAAGTTTCGTATAGAACAACAATGGTATCAAAGAAATACATCATTAAAGATTCTGCATAAATTAAAGATGGCCACCAAGGCTTTCACCTAATCAGGAAAACTGGTTTGGTCATTCTTTCAAAGTTTCTTGATGTATCGATAATCTCTACAAAGTTTCACACTGAACAGCAAAATGGTTTCCGAGATACACAAGATTCATGGTTTCGCATAAATTAAAGATGGCCACCAAAGTTTCCACCCAATCGGGTCCAGATTCAATAGGGTTCTGGGTCATGAGCATATGGATGTGCACGGCAAGTTTGGTGTGCCTAGGGTAAGTCGTTCTAAAGAAAGCTTGGTAACGAGAAAGCTGTGATGGTTTCGCATAAATTAAAGATGGCCACCAAAGTTTCCAACCAATCGGGTCCAGATTCAATAGGCTTGTGGGTGACCACCCAACAATTCTGTATACCAAATTTGAAGTCTCTAGAAGCAACGGTTCGGTTTCTAGATCGATCACAAGAATTGTTGACGACCGGACGACCGGACGGACGACCGGACGAACGACCGGACGTACATGCCAACGACAAGACCCCGCAGCCTAATAGGCTGAGGGGTAAAAAGGGACTTGTATGAATCTCTGAATCCACAGGTGAAATGTAAAGGTTTTCAAATTTCCTGTTTATATTCTACATGGGCCATTTAATGATGGAACCATCAGTCTATCTACTTCATTTGGTTTTATTAGTATTTTGTATCCTGGTAGCTTTTGAAAAGTGCTTCGAAGTTGGTATCTCAATCCTGGCCGATTTCAGAAATGGAACTTGCATCTCTTATCTGCCCGACGCAGGTTTGTGACGTCACATCAGACCATCTGGCTGGCCGTCAATACTTGTAACGTTCAGTCTCCGGGTGGCTGGTCTGACGTGACGTGACAATCCAGGAGAGATAAGCGATGGGCTAGGGGTACCAACTTTTAAAGATTCCAGCAGGCAAGATAATTCAAGTGAAGTACATGTAGATATACTGGTATTTCTATCATTATTCAACCTATATTATATGTGAAATGGAGAATTTAAAAATCTTTGCATTCAACTTTAAGGAAAAAATACGAAGCTGCGCATCAAAAAACCCCTCGGCTCTGGGTACATTCAAAATGTATTCAATTTGAACCAAGATGTCAGGAACACCAAGCAGTCAAGTCACAAATATACAGATTATCAAAAATTTTCCAATTAGAAATGACCCCTAAGATTTCCGTCCAATCAGAGAAACCGGTATTCATTACATAAATTCATTGATGCATCAATGATGTATACCAAATTTTACATCGAGCATTTGAACGGTATCAGAGATAGAGATCATTAATGATTTCGCATAAATTAAAGATGGCCGCCCATCCTTCCCGCCACTCAGAGGAACTGATGTGGTTATTCATTGAAAGTCTCTTGATACATTGATGCTGATACATACCAAGTTTCGTATAGAACACTGAAATGGTATCAGAGATATACATCATTAAAGATTTTGCATAAATTAAAGATGGCCACCAAGGTTTCCGCCCAATCAGAGAAAGCAGAACTGTCATTTGTCGTAAGTCTCTTGATGCATCGATGATGTATACCAAATTTTACATCGAGCACTTGAACGCCAGAGAACGAGATCATTATTGATTTTGCATAAATTAAAGATGGCCGCCCATCCTTCCCCCCACTCAGAGGAACTGATGTGGTTATTCATTGCAAGTCAGTTGATACATCGATGCTGTATACCAAGTTTGGTATAGAACACTTAAATTGGATCAGAGATATATATCATTAAAGTTTTTGCATAAATTAAAGATGGCCGCCAAGGTTTTCGGTCAATCAGGTCCCGATTCAAAGTATCTGGATGTATCGATGATGTATACCAACTTTCATATAAAACAACTGAATGGTAACAGAGATATGTATCATTATCGATTTCGCATAAATTAAAGATGGCCTCCAGGATTTCCAGCTGATCAGAAAAGCCGGTTTGGTAATTCATTGAAAGTTGCTTGATGTATCGATGATGTGTACCAACTTTCGTATTGAACAGTTGAATGGTTTCCGAGATATGGATCATTATCCATTTCGCATAAAATTAAAGATGGCCGCCAAGGTTTTCACCCAATCAGGTCCCAATTAAATAGGCTTCTGGTCCTTGACTAGGTAAATAAGCATACCAAATTTGGAATTCTTCAGTGGATCCGTTCTCCGGCTATCTCGCTCACGTACGGACGTACGGACAGACGGACGTACAAGACGACGACAATACCCCATGGCCAAAATTGGCCGAGGGGTAAAAAGCAATATGATCATGGTACGGTAATTCCCCTAATAATTCGATTACCGGAAATCCAGAAAAAATGACTTATCGTAGTCACTCTAATAATTCAATCACCCCAATTTTGGGGACAACATTCAATTTGATGTTCTCGCAAATTCGATCACACTCTATTGGAATAATGAAGAAATAAAGGATTATATGCATCATTTCGAACCGATATTCTTCAACTTCCTGTTCTAATAAAATTGACTTCCTGCAGATTTTATGACGAGTAATTTCACTTCCTGTGGTTGAATTATCAGAAGAATGATCATACATGTAGTTCTTGAGGTTTTGGGTGATGACATGCTCAACTTTGTGGATATTTGACCTGGTGACCTGAATCAATCTGACCGACTTTCAAGAGCTCTGTGACCGTAGACATTCGTATCTAGGCATAGTCGTTCTCGAGATATGGTGTCAATGACAAAACAGAGACAGGCCGAGGGACGTACAGATGGAAGCTGATGACCATACCCAACAGCCATTTTTGGCCAAGGGGTAAGATCATGGATGATTACGGTCCTATGCTCATAAAAAGCTTTTGTCACTTACATGTACATCCTTATTCTGCATGTTCCCCCGCATTCACACTGCATATTTTGCACTTCTTGACCATTAGGGGGCGCTTTATCTGGTTATCCAATCACCATGCCGTAATAGCTCGGAGGTAACCAGATTCTCCATACTATTAAACCACAATTGGCTAACTCTACTGCACCTGATCGAAACTACATCACACCCACTGAGATAAAAGATGGCGGATGCCCGGATGTTGGTTACTGTCATGAACAAAGTGACCGAGACTAATCTGTAAGATCAATTTTCATTGGCTATCGAGGGTTGGCCTGTGCAGAGTGCCCCCTAATGGTCAACAGGCATGAAATATGCGGTGTGAATCAGTGAAGGAACAAGGAAAGTAGCGACATAAGTGACACAAGCTGTTTATGAGCGTATTACGGTCCCAGCTGGAAATTACTTTTAATAGCTGCAAACCTCCATAAATCCAAATCCTGTCTAATTTGACAACATTCGAGGCCCTAATGTGGATAGTAATAGTAGGTATGTCTGCAATCTAACATTTACATCTCTTACCCTTGAGAAAGAACATAAGTGACTTGTATTGGTCTCTATAACTGAAGCAGTCCCCAATGTCGAACGCGTCCTCAGCAGGATGTCCCATATAGAAGTCGTAGATATGATACATTTGCTGTGAAATCAGCGTCTTCGTCTGTGGATAAATTCAACATGGTGGAGAAAAACTCCGAAAATGGAGAAATGTGATTTACATATTTTCACACACATACATGGAAATACCATGCTTGGATCCAATTAAACCAGAGACAAATGACAAAATTTTCTTTAACCAGTTTTCTTTGATCGTGTGTATGAGTACATTGTAAGTTTTATCTGCTAGCATCATTTGGCCTATACATGATTCGCTTTCAGAAACGGGAACTACTTTTCATATGACCTGTTACAATGAAAATCTGAGGCATTCTGAACATTATCTTTGTCTCCCCACATTTGTACACAGTTCACACGGTGGCAGAGGAGTGATAGACCTTGCATATTTTTCATGTTACATGTATTTTTTTTTTTGGCCAAATGAAATTTTTTGACAGGCTTATTTCCCAATAATGTCATTGTACAATTTGGTCATGTGTCTCTCGTTTTATGGTTCCTGGTTTATGTGATTCTGCACTAGACTTGAACGTCGACCGTTTCATCCTGTATGCATAGCGAGACAAGACTGGAACAATGACCATGTCTTCTGATTGCTCCAGAACACATTTCAAGGGGTAGATGGGTAATAGGGATCAGAAAAAGTTTCCCACCCCATGTACGTTTTTCTTTAACCATATGATAACAGCCCTTAGCAAAATGTGTGCTACATTCGAACTTTCCATGTTTGTTTTCAGATGGCAGTCTCTCAATGTTAGTTGTACCCTCAGACGTTAGTTATTTGAGCCATTCGGTATGCAGGGTGTGATGGTACAATTATTTCTATAGATTGCTTAGTTTTGGTTGTGGGCTGCTTCTACACACGAATATGGAAGACAACAATTTTAAAGAATGCAATCAGCTTACTCTGCCTGGCCCCAGTTGGAAAGTTTTCACCTCGAGTGCCACGGGAATCTGTGATTCTGGGCTCTCAGATTCTTCTGCCGTGTAATTCCAGCTGCGCTGTAAGACATCGAGATAAACGAGCAGTGACAGAATATTCAATGTACAATCTTGAAGAAGGGGGGAACAATGGGCCACAATGATTGAGAGAAACAATCAATTTATGGTTGCTTGGCATGAAATTCCAGCGCTTACGGTAATTCCCCTAATAATTCAATCACAGGAAGTTCATTTTTCAACTCTGTTACTCAAACACAGAGAGAAATTAACATTCCCATTCTTTATTCAAATTGAAGAAAAGTCATATAATGACAAAATGTGACACTTTGTAGCTAGTGCCATGGTGAATATTGTCCGATATAAACCATTTCCGCAGCACTTCCGTTGATCGAATTATTAGGGGAATTACCGTAGTACTTAAGGATACTATGCCCTCCTGCAGACACTTTCACATGCACACCCTCTAGAATTTGTATTTATACAGCTGAAAGTATGTCTTCTAGTAATGATAATGTACATGTATATACTATTTGCATTTCTTAGGGATCCCAAAAATGGAAATGTGTTCACTGTATGTAGGTTGTGAAGATATTCAAATTTAAAAACAATTAATAAAAAAATGAGCCTGATTTTTTAAATCACTATCTTTTACATCAAAATTTTCGAAAAAGTATTCAACTTATCGAAACATACATCATCATTTCCTGCAGAAGACAAATTCAATGGAAATCGATGTCTCAGTTTTATCAAGTTCAGTCTAGTTGTTATTCTATTGCCATTTAATTCAACTTCAAAGTTCAAAACTGCGAGTTGCTCGCTTTTGTAAAGAATTATTCCAAAAATGTCCATTGAGAACTAGATCAAAATTTATAAAACTGAGACACAGATTTCCTCTTGGAGTTGCCATCTAGAGGAAATGAAGAAGTTACAAGTGAAATACTTTTTTTGAAAATAGCATTTAAAAAATTTAAATTAAATTTCAAATTATCATTTTTTCCTATGAAGTAGGCTACAGATCGCAAATTGTCAGGCAATGAGTGAGTCAGTCAGTCCATCCGAATCCTTTCGTCGGCAAAATAAGGAGAACCGTTGACATAAGAACCTTGATTTTTGGCATGAACGTGCATTAGGGCATTGTTATCAACAAGTTCTCAGCTGACCGAATTCTGATGAAATTTGATGCATAATTATTTTTTTTATTACTTATTGATGGCTCAGCGAGTGCACTGTCGTGCCCATCAGGAACCCTTGGGTGTATGTTTCACTGTATATATAACACAGTACAAAACCTGGTGGGATATGCCATCCGTAATTGTTTTGAGAGCTAGAGGTCACAGCAGTGTAGCTGGGTCACCCCCAATAGGCCTATAAACAGATCAGAACTAACAGTCTGATAGGCTTGGGATTCGAGAATGCAGTTAATACTGCCATGGTGTAATAATTAAGTTGTTCTTAGAGGTCAGAGCAGGGGAGACAAAAATAAACAAATCTGTCTGGGAGTTAATAAAATATCACAACAGATGGTACCGGTATTACATTTAACCATCAACAGTGCAGATTCTATGAGTTCACATGTTGACATCTTTATTAATTTATTACCGCTCCAGGGGACATTTGAACAGCTACCGTTAACTTGAGACACACACTTTTGCCAATTACACACGTTTTGATTAACTGCTGTATTATGGGAAACGAAATTAAACAGATATGTAATCAATATTATTAAGAGGCTGTATTTAAGATGCTAAATACAATCCTCAAATTCTACATTCATCAGATTGCCGATACCCAAAATGTGTTGTCTCATATATCTAGATAACAACGTGATGTAGAGATGCTATTTATTCGTCTTTGTACCAGTCATGCTTAGGAGAATGACATAGAATCATTATTATATTGTGCCGAGAAGGTGTTGGTCTTGAGTTGAATTAGCGTAAACTACATAAATGCTACCTTTCTACTATAGGACTATATATAAGAATTTGTTGTATTGTTGGGAAAATAATGCGATTGAAAAAGTTGTTTTGGTTCTGGACAAGGGCACTGAAAACCATTAAAGAGATGTACATGTAAATGTATTTTCACATGCAAAGCTTGAAATCTACTGAACTTTTTATAATTCAATCTGTTTCCTTTAATTAAACAAGCGTTCTGAGAACCCCAACATCTCGCCTTGCGGGGTCATCCGCCGAAGGTGCAGCTCAGTATTGAAAGCATACATGTAGAGCAAACAATAAGGTTTGTAATAGGTGATGTGGTACAGACAATACTGTCTGGAATAGATTATCTGGTACAGGCAATAACATCAGTCCCATGTGGGATTACTGGCATATAAGTTCATCCCATGTAGGATGGATAGGTCAGTGCCATCGGATTACTGGTGCATAGGGCAGTCCAGTGTGAGATTACTGCTGGATAGGTCAGTCCCATGTGAGATTACTGCTGGATAGGCCAGTCCTGTGTGTTATTACTGATGGATAGACCAGTCCCCTGTGGGATTACTGCTGGATAGTCCAGTCCCAAGTAGGATTACTGCTGGATAGGCCAGTCCTGTCAGGGATTACTGCTGGATAGATGAGTCTCGTATGAGATTAATGCTGGATAGGACAGTCCAGTGTGGGACTACTGCTGCATAGGCAGTCCAGTGTGGGGTTACTGCTGCATACAGTAATCCTGTGTGGGATTACGGCTGGGGAGGCCAGTCCCATGTGGGATTACTGTTGGATAGGCTAAACCTGTGTGTGGGATTACAGTGGGATAGGTCAGTTCCATGTAGGATTATGCCTACTTGCACAAAAAAAGGCATCTTGCACAACTAGACCCTAAGGGGAATCTGTGTACCAAATTTGAGAAAGAGCCATGCAGTAGTTCCTGAGAAATCGCGATAACAGGGTTTCATGGGGAAATCCAAAATGGCTGCCTGGTGGCCATATTGGATTTTCGAATCGGACCAGAAAAGGTATCTTGCACAACAAGACCCAAAAGGGAACTTGTGTACCAAATTTGAGAAAGATCCATGCAGTAGTTCCGGAGAAATCACGATAACACGGTTTCATGGAGAAATCCAAGATGGCTGCCTGGTGGCCATATTGGATTTTCGAATCGGACCAGAAAAGGTATCTTGCACAACTAGACCCCAAGAGGAACCTGTGTACCAAATTTGAGAAAGATCCATGAAGTAGTTCCTGAGAAATCGCGATAACAAGGTTTCATCGGGAAATCCAAGATGGCTGCCTGGTGGCCATATTGGATTTCCGAATCGGACCAAAAAAGGTATCTTGCACAACTAGACCCCAAGGGGAACCTGTGTACCAAATTTGAGAAAGATCCATAAAGTAGTTCCTGAGAAATCGCGATAACAAGAATTCATGGGGAAATCCAAGATGGCTGCCTGGTGGCCATATTGGATTTTCCAATCGGACCAGAAAAGGTATCTTGCACAACTAGACCCCAAGGGGAACCTGCATGTGTACCAAATTTGAGAAAGATCCCCCTCACGGAAATAGGGCGCAATTAGGGCACATTTAAGACGCAAATGGGGCGCATGAATTAAGACAGCTAGGGCGCAGTTGGGGCGCAATTGGGGCGCGCACCCTATCTGCGCCCCCAACTTTGCCATTAGACTCAATATGGCTAGGGCGCAAATTAGGGCGCGTTCCAAATATGTTAATTGCGCCTTATATGCGCCCTATTAGAGAATAGGGCACAGTTGGGGCGCAGTCTTAGGGCGCAGATAAGGCGCAGAAAAGGCGCAGTTGGGGCGCGATTAGGGCGCACTCTCAGAATAATAGCATGAATGTTGTACTGATAGGGCGCAGTTAGGGCGCATTTGGGGCGCAGTTAGGGCGCAATTAGAGCGCAGTAAGGGCGCAGTTGGGGCGCAGTTAGGGCGCAGTTGGAGAACAGAACAGTATACATGCCATGCTAACCATGTTCTGCCCTCAGTAAATAAAGTTTATCTATCTATCCATCATGTACATAAATTGAAGATATAAGGTGAAAGATGATTATTGGCATCTAACTAGTCTAAATAAATCTAATTTTGCTGTGCAGGTAAATATTATTTTCATCTACATGTACAATGTGCATTCATGGTTAGAATTACATTTATTAGAAAATATATGTGCATGTACTAGTCAGATGTTGTGGAATTGGTACATTAGGTCATCTGACACTGTCGCTCACTTTTTTTTTCTTCAAATGACTTCTACACATATCTGAAACCCTTTACATCATCCACTATCCACAAAACAGAGGTATAACACTCACCAAAATCTTGTTAGATGGGCATGAAATCTTCAAATTCAAAATGGTTCTTTGAAAACCAATATGTCTGCCTTTCTTTTGTTAATATCAGCCAATAAGATAAAGGTCATGTGACAGTTTTGACTAATCAGATAACATGCTATTGTGCAGATAATAGGGTGCAGATAATAGGGCGCAATTAGGGCGCACTCTGAGAATAATAGCATGAATGATCATGTACATGTACTGGTAGGGCGCAGTCGGGGCGCAGATAAGGAGCAATAGCTTCTTCAAGTAAAAGTCTGATTTTTTTGTTGAAATAATGTTATTAAATTTAGTATGAAAGTCCAAATTTTACATTAATGAATTTATAGCCCAGAATAGTGAAGAAACCAAACAGTCTGAATTTTTGGGAAAAACATTTTTTTTACTAAGACATGCATGCACATGTCTTTAAAATGACACACATGCATATGTGATTACTAGCTAAATGAATGTTGGTGAAAAAAGTTCAGAAGGCACAAGTATACATGTATGGTCCACTCTGAATTTTAGATAAAATGGTTATGTCCAGAGGGCACATTTAGGGCGCAGTCTGAGTTCTCGAAAAAGTAGTTATGTCCACAGGGCGCAGATAGGGCGCAGTCTGAAGTTTGGAGAAAACATCAATGTCCACAGGGCGCAAGTAGGGCGCAGTCTGAATATCAGAGAAAATTTCAAACTAAATAAGGCGCAGTTAGGGCGCGCGCCCTATCTCTAGCTTCTAGGGCGCATTCCTGAAGGGCGCAATTAGGGCGCAGCAGGGTGGATGGGATGAAGAAATGGGGCGCAATTAGGGCGCAGTAGATAGACAAGGCGCAAGTAGGGCGCAGATGGGGCGCGCGCCCTAAATAGGGCGCGCGCCCTATTTCCGTGAGCTGAGAAATCGCGATAACAAGGTTTCATGGGGAAATCCAAGATGGCTGCCTGGTGGCCATATTGGATTTCCGAATCGGACCAAAAAAGGTATCTTGCACAACTAGACCCCAAGGGGAACCTGTGTACCAAATTTGAGAAAGATCCATAAAGTAGTTCCTGAGAAATCGCGATAACAAGAATTGTTTACTGACGGACTGACGGACGGACTGACGGACGGACTGACTGACGGACGACGGACCACGGACAAAAAGCGATTTGAATAGCCCACCATCTGGTGATGGTGGGCTAAAAACCTGATCATTTCCAGGCAGGGGACACCGACACCGACGACGACATCCTCTTTCCCCCCCCCCCCCACAATATCTCCCCTTTACTTCGTAAGGCGAGATAAAAATTGTAAAATTAAATCGGCGATCGTTATTTATTTTTGGAATGAAGGCACATTAGGAGACTGTTACCAACAAGTTCTGAGCTGACCTACTTTCGATTCTGCCTTGGGCAGTGCCCATGGCCATCTTAATATAGGCAGGATTTCAACTGGGGGTGGGAATTTCCAAGAGTTCAGTTTGCGTCGGAGTCCTAATGCCTACCCTACTTCGTAGGTCCTGTGACGTTAGTCACACTGCTCAAGTTTTTAAGCCCGGTCATAACAATCTACAGGTTTACAGTGAACAAATTAATATATTTGGCTTCCTTAAGTAATGTGCTTTCAAGAAATATATACTTTACCAAAGCCACCATGCATACTTTTAGCTGTATGAAGACAATTTTTAGAGGGTGTGTAAAAGTGTGCGGGCTCCGTATGCTTTTGGAAAGCAAAACTGTCTCATTCCCAATCATTCCCAGGAGTTCAAATTCAGAAGAGTGAAAAACAGCTCTTCTTATCGATGATAATTCTTACATTGCACAGTATGAAATCAGTCATCTTGGCCCAAAAAATACTATTCCGAAAGTTGTCTACAGGAGCGAATTTGAGCTCTTCTGCTTTTTCCAAACCCGAAACACTGGAATTTGGGGTGATGAAATATTATTTTTATTGATTGAATCCTAAAATTCACAGGAAAAAATAGAACAAAGCGGTCCAGATTTCCTACCAGTGCAACGGATATGTGTTTTTTTTTTGGGGGGGGGGTGTGGAACTTTTGAGTTCTTCTGCTATTGTCCAGAAATAAAATTTAAGATAGGCCTGTATGTGGTTCCATTTATAGGCACAGGTGGACGTGTCCTTCTTATTTTATTTTTCGGAAATAGAAATTTCAAGTTTGCTTCAAGGTGAAACCAAAACAGAAAAGGCAAATCCAAAATTGCATCTTTTCACCTACCAACATTTGAAAAGGATCTATTAAATAATTAAATCTAAATTTGGCCCCCAGGTGGTTCCACAGACCTATGGCCAAAGTGATATCGGGTAGCAAGGTGGCATATTGTGACTTGAAACATGGTGGAGAATGAAGTGCTTGTTCAGCATCAGGCATCACAGCTAGGTATTTGTTGTGAATACAAACTTACATTCAATATATACTCCCCCGTTTGGGCTGGTTTTTTTTGGTTCTTGTGATGTTGTTAGAAATAGTCAATATATCTATTCTACATGTATCTGTGGGGTCATATGACTTCTTGACAGTACTCCGTCAGCATTTTCTACACAAGCTTCGAAATGAGTCTGAAGTCGTTCAGTTTTATTGCCCAAAAATATAAATTCAAGTTGACTTCCTACGGGCACATGTGAACAAAATACGCTCCAAAGTGACATCTCGTGGAAAGGTACATGTACATGTATTCAAATATCAAATTTGAAGAAAAAAAGTTCCCAATGAATCATTCTCATGCCATTGTCCGGAAGCGAAATTTAAAATTAGCCTCAAAGTGGCACCTTCTATGAGTATATGTGGATGAAATACATGGACATCTGATGGCGAAGTATGCATATATCTATTTATTAACCAAATTTGAAATGAGTCCATTTGGTCATTCCAATTTTATTGCCAAGAAACAGAATTTAAAAGTTTCATGAAAGCCATCTGAGACCCCATTTAATCATAGTAAGGGAGCTTCTTGAAATTAGGAACTGAGTTCCCTGGTAGGGATGGCATATGCCGGTTATTCAAATGGGATACACCAAGTTCAAGTTCAAGTAAATTTTATTTAAAGACGAGGGAGTGTTTAACATAAAAACATTAGCTCTGGAGAGCTATTGGTCGTCTAAGTTTCGCCATGCCCAGTTTGGTGTACTGGTCTGGATGGATTAGAGTTCCAGTTAGGCCATACCCCCCATGCTGCTGCATGTTATAGCTTAAGCCATCCTTTGTCTGCCGAGTTCTAAACTGTATGGCATGGAGTTCCTAGGAGTTCCAACACGGCGCACCATGCCACTTTTTGGAATGCCTTATGCCAGTTCCTAGTATGCCCCAATTTCAAGAAGCTCCCTAAAGTCTGTCGCCCATCAGTAAATTGCCAATAATCAGTGACGTTATCCATCATGATGATTCAGGCACACTCACATCTAGAATGTAGAGATCTTCCTCCACTGCGGCATGGGTCATGACATACTGAAGAACAGGGATACTCCTCACTGTCGTCTGAAACACATGAATACAACAACACCACAAGGTTAATAATTCTTCTTTGGACCCTTCAACAGGTGAGAGGGAACTACATCTTTAAAAGCGGAGGTAAAAAAGTCATTTTTGTCCAATAAAGTCAAGAATATAATGAACCAATCTCACGTTCGGCTATTTCCGTATCAATTGGCGGAACTTAGCCTCTCACATAGAACGCACAAAAAGCCACCCGTGGGGAGCATATCGTGATCAAGTACAGTACACCAATAAAATGACCACTACATCCTCTTCGCATCGTGCGCAAACGCTTTATGTATCGTGCGCGAACGATCTCCGCATCGTGCGCAAACGGTCTTCGCATCGTGCGCGAACATGAAAAGCTTGTTCCTGCAGCGAAGCTGGCCTGAGTCCAGCTCCCGATCTAGCCCGATCGCATCATGCGCAAATAACCAAGTCCGTTTTCCGGCAATAGAGAAAAGCATACAATCGAAAGTGTCAACAATGCAATAAATACATTGTATATGTACAGTTACATGGACGGAATAAAGCCAAGAAATCTAGAACTTCAAAAGACAGATCGTTCTACCGTACCAGTTTCAGGGGCGTCGGAAGCAAATTAAAAGTGGTACGGCCACTATAGCTATCATAGCACTTTAGGCGAGGGTCCAGGGGACGCGTAGGCCCCGGAAGCTCCTGGGGTCTAGATCGCCGGAGACACGTTCTGAGCGATTTCTGGCAAATAAAATCACTTTGCAATGAAGTGTATTTTTAGTTCTTTCCTAATCCTTTTACCATGAAAACGCAATCGAAGGTGGTTTTCTGTGAAGCTGAATTACAAAATATTATGTATGGTAAAGTACCGTAACCTAGACATATTGTGTAGACGTAGCCGATATAATTCTTATGAGCAATGGGGTGTTGATAAACTCATTGCAGAAGTAACGCCATCTATATTCATGATTTAGCTAGCTATACTTCTGCAATGCTCGTAGTTTTTATAACGGGCCATGATCTGCCAACAGTGAATTATTTCATGGACAAGGGACGCTAAAAGAATAAGAAAATGTTAGAGAACCCCTCTACCCCGTCCGTCAATACAGTTACTTGCAGGAACTTACTTGGAGAATGATGTACTTGCGGCAGAATTATGGGGGGGGGGAGCTAAACCCCCACTAGGCGGCCCCCTCTCCCCCTTTCCATTTCCAACAGTCCGTTGGGCCTGCGAGAGAGCGAAGAACCAATTCGCGAAGAAGCAAAGCGACCAAGCAGGGGGAGAGTCTGAGAGGGTGGTTCCCCTTCGCAGCGTTAGTGTGTTCAGGTGATACAACATGAAAGAGTATATAAGACGCTATTGAGCTCCTGTTGTTAACCATAGCTAGTTTGGCCGTATTGTTTGAAATACAAGGTCTGGTACGGACCTGTAAAGGTAGCATGCAGCCAGAAACAACCTAGCGTGTAGGCCCATGACAAGAGAACAACGGGATTCGTATGAAGAAAATTAATTTCTTGTTTCGTTGATATATATATCCGCACAAGGACCATAGTTTGTTCATGATTATATCCGCACAAGCCAACCGGCATCGTGCATATGAACGTGCTTGTTACTTTCCATGATCGATCGAAATTGTTCCACGAGAGCTCTGCGCCCTGGACCGATCAGTCTTATTCAACATGGAAGCTATATCAACAGTGTATTTTTATTTTTTTTACGCAAAAGTGGTACGGCCATGGCCGTACCGCTTCCGACGCCCTCGAGTTTGACGTAGTTCAGAGTTGATGGGCAAAGCATGTCACTGACGATTGACGAGGAGTCTGCTTGAATGAATTATAGTGACACTCGAAAATATGAGAACAAAATATCTTCCTCTCTTTCCATTTAATGAATGAATGCTGCACATTATTGATACAGATAAAGGGACAGAGAAAATAATTCCAGCTACTTCAGAACAGGGAAATATGGTGTGATAACCCAGAAACTCTGGCTGTGATAGGTAAATTTAGGGTAAGGGGGCGTGGCATTTAAGGGGTCAGCAACAACAATAATAAAAAAAAAAAAAATAGACCCCTTAGCCGATGTTTTCGGGCTAATGGTGTGAGAAATGCTAAACTAGGAAATCCAGTGGTGACCTAGTTGTTGGCTGCTAGGAAAGGGAGCAGTCATTTACTACCTTGGTTCACGTGCACAAGTTTTCTGCTAACCGGGCTGTAACAGACTAAAAACGATTTCAGGACAGGCATTTGGTTGATACTTTGCAATACCGTACGAGAAGAATATCACTGATATGCCACTGGACATTTTTTGGCATTCTGATGTTCTCATATAGTCAATATATATATAAAAAAAAAATCGTATATGAGTAGGGATTCAATGTTTATGAAAACCTAATTTTTGCTTAAATATTGTCAATGGGCATTTACCACAATTATTAATTACACAGATATCTTACAGACATTTATTATTATAAGAAAAAAATTCTAAACATTTTAAAATGTTCAGAATATTTTGCTAACTGCCAATATTTGAAAATAAGGTTGATTCTTGATTGGATAAATTTGTAACATTTTGAAACCTATCCCTTCAATCAAATGTAGATTTTCAATTTGAGAATCATGCCATATACCGGCACGGTACTGAAAAATATCATTGCGAAGTCTTACCAATATTATCCAGTTTCTAGATGATACTTCGTATACCTATAAGGGTTCATTAGTCAGTGGAGATGAAACCGCTTGTGTCTAGACCTAGTGTTACGTTCCCAGTCTTTTTTGGAGTGGGTGAGTAGTAGGGTTTAATGTTTTCAACCTTGATTCAGTCATATCACGTCGGAGCCTCCTTGTGCCAGAACGCTAGAGTGCTCACAGTTCCTATTACCCTGGACACTGATCAGCCCAGCCAGTACAGCATCCGGTCACCCATCCAAATATTGACTGAGCTTAATGGCTATGATGAGCTTTTAGAGCTCGATATGTTGGGCAAACCACATATCTTCATGGTGATCTGATCCTAAGAGGTGATAAACACAATTGTGATATTCCTCTGAGTGCACACGACTGTTTTACTCTCAAAAACAATTAGAGTGAAAATTCAATATATTGGAATCCGCGAGAAATCTTTGGTTTAAACGATGCTTTATTGCATTTTTTTGCAAGTGGGAGCGCATTAAGACGAGCTTATAACTGCGTCTCGCACATTGAACTACATTAAACAATACAATCATGACAATACACTTCGGGACTAAACATGAACGAACAATTATGATGCACGGCGAGAAGAGAAAACATAGATATAAGGGGAATATATAATCATAACAAAATCTTTCCGATTGCATGTATTCCATCTAATAGATTGGAAATTTCAATCTCAGATTGATTTGATTATCTTCAATTCAGATTGAATTTCAATCTAATTTTTTCAGAGTGTTCGTATATTTCTGTGTAGAATACACTAAATAATATTGCGAGACATCTTTACTATGGAGCTGAGCTGCTGTCAAATTTGAGCAAATGGGGCTACCGATGTTTATATGAGAAAAAAAATAATGGGTGTTTTGGTGTTGCAGGAATTACTATCGGGATATGAAATTTCAACTTTCCCCCAGGTGGATCGACACAAAAAAAAGCTAAAAAAAACCCCAAAACAATTACCTGATCTTCTCACCTTTCATCTGTAGCTCCTGGAAATGGCACGGAGATATTCTTGAGTTAATATATATATGTCAGTGGTTTTAAAATCTGCAAGGCCACTCTTGTTGAAGAAATGTATATACACATGAACATCTTTCAGAATCGGCACAAAAAAAGACAATAAAAAAACAATCACATGATCTTTTCACCTTTTACCTGTAGCTCCTGGAAATGGCGCGGAGATATTCTTGAATTAATATATATATGCCAGTGGTTTTAAAATCTGCAAGGTCACTCTCTCTGTGAAATTCAGTTGTTGAAGAAATATATATATACATGAACATCTTTCAGAATCGGCACAAAAAAAAGCTGAAAAACCCCCCCAAAAAAACAAACAATCACATGATCTTTTCACCTTTTACCTGTACATGTAGCTCCTGGAAATGGCACGGAGATATTCTTGAATTAATATATATATGTCAGTGGTTTCAAAATCTGCAAGGTCACTTTCTCTGTGAAAAATATAGCGGGTATCTTCCCCCAAAAATTTGAAGTTGATTGATATAAGTGCTCAAAAGTTAACAGAGGGAAAAGAAAAATGGGCAAGAAGAAAACAGAAGAAACTGACAGACACGCTGGATGAAAATCAAAATTTAAAATATTTTTATTCTGTGTGAAGTGGCTCTGTAATTATGCACATGCCACAAGGAAATCTTGCAATTGTAGGGGCCATGACAAAAGTTACTACTGGTACCGTACGGCCGTACGGATAATCAGTAAACACAGAGACTCCTATTCGTCGACAGTATAAATCTAGAACATTGTTTGTGTCTCACACACACGTAAATATTCGGAAATATTCAGTCCCAGTATTTCATCTAATTTCTGCAATAAATTGAGTAATATGTTTTAAATCTTCCGATATTTATCCCGACAGGGAAGCCGCTTCTATATTTCATTAATGACACTCGGTTGTAAATTTCGCACATTCTTTAGAAACTGCAAACAAATAACTTCTCCCGCAATCACGTGCTGGTCTGTGACCCATTAATTTGTTTACAGTGGGCGGAGTTCCGGGGATCCCGTGTTTTCATTGGCTGTGTTTTTGTGGTAAACAAGATGGCGCGAAAGACTTCGGCATTAGATTCTGGTTGTCTAACATTGAATTCGGTGCTATCATATGGACTACGAGTATCATTTTTTCAAGTTAGGTTCAGCTACGAATAATACTCTCAATCAGCACATTCGGTTCATGCTACAATAAAACCTATCGCCATCGGGGCACGTTTTCGCACCTCTTTATTGCGACTGGTTTGAAAGTTTCTCCAGGACCGAAGCCGGGCGAAGGAGGTCGTAAAATCATAAAATAATTCAGATTCAGACACATATCTCGTGTTTGACTGAAAGATTATTGAGAAATATTATAAAGAACACACAGTTTGCAGATGGAATTACGAATTAACGACAATGATAAATTGTACGCATTCTTTGCACATCGTGCGAAGTGGCAGTCTAGCCTCTGGTTTAGTAGCTCCGGTGTAGCCTTGTTCCATACTTGTTCTCACGTAGTATGGAACAAGGCTACACCGGAGCTACTGGTTTAGTATTAAATGCCCGCATGATCTCAGAGGGAACTCCGCACGTTATTCGCATCGTGCGGAGATCGTTTGCGCATCGTGCGGAGATCGTTTGCGCATCGTCTGCGCATCGTCTCTGCATCTTTAGTGCTCATTTTATTGGCGTACTGTAGTGAGCCGGCTACGAAATGGTGCCTTTGATGATCGAGCGATCTAGTAAAATTTTATTGTGAAATGAAGTTAATTTTAACCAAAAGAACATGATACATTTAAATGATGGAAGTCTTTCTATGTCAAGTTGAATAATAGCCATATATCCCTGGAACTCCCCAGTTGCGCTAAGTTCTGCCAATACAGAAATAGACGAATGTGAGATTGGTTCCGCCGAAATTAATTGTGCGCATGACAAGATACATATAAGCTTCTTTATTGCACTGGACATTTGCACAGAGATCGAACACATAAAAAGTAGAAAAAAATACATGTAAGAAAGTTAACAAACATGTGGGAACATTATCCCGTTTCTGTTCTCAGAAGTTCACAAGGCCAGCGGTCACTTTCGCCGCTAGCTATAGTGAGTTTTGGGGCTAGATTGTATATTATTATATGACTGTGCGTGTTACTCTTTCTCCATTGGACCATTCGCCATCACGTGGCTGTCGCTAATTTTCCATATTGACTCCGATGCGGGTCCATAAATGTGATATTGACTCGGCGTGACGTATGCGTCTGCTCAGCCAATGAAAATAGTCATTGGATTGGCCGTCGGTGTACAATTTGGCTGACAGCAGGTACGAGATCGTCGGGAGCAAAGATAATACCTTATTATATGGTATATTCTAACTGCTTTCACCAATTTAACGAGAAGGAGACAGCAGTGTCATATAATAAAACAATTATAGTCTTTTGATATCGGTCAATATGTGGTTATGTGGACCTGAGAAAACAATATTCACCTCGGCCTTCGGCCTCTGTGAATATTGTTTTCTCAGGTCCACAAAACCACATACACTACTGGACAAACACACCATGAAATACCATGAATGCCCCATTAAAAAGCCATTAAATGCGAAAATTTAATCAATTTGTCCATTAATTTTTTGCACTGCCATCAATTGATAATCGGATGATAAATTCAGTGTCCTTAATTGGCCATTAATAATAAATTTCATGGCCGTTAATTTTAAACGCACCATGTTTAATGGCCATGGAAAGGAGTATAATGGCCATTAATGCATACCGGCTGCTATCTTATAAAATTCATTGCCATGAATATGCAGTAAAAATAATTAATGACCATGAAAAAAGATAATCTGATGGCCATGAATTTCACAGTACAAACGTTGATGGCCATGAAAATCTGATGAAGTATGATTAATGGACATTGGTGGCCATGAACATCTGATTAAGTATGATTAATGAACATTGATGACCATGAAAATCTGATTAAGTATGATTATATTGGGCATCAAAACCAATGTCCCAAATAATATATTACTTCATGGCGTGGGATTAGCCGGAATCAGGAAACAGGGCGTCTCACCCAGTTACTATCACAGGAGAAATAGGCCGGGGTCCAGGGGCCGCCTAGGCCCCGTAAGCCCCAGGGGTCTAGATGCTCTGAGATGCATTCTAGGGCAATTCTGGCCATGTAGATGGCAAATCACTGAGCCTCTTTCTACATATACTTTCAGGTCCTTTTATGCAGTATAAAAATGGAACAAAATCTAAATTTTGAAGGGGAGCTTTTGGTTACTCTTCTCAAAAGTGCCAATGTAATGATGAATAATGTAAGGGCCATGGGGGGTCAGATTTAACTTTTAAAGCATTTATTTTGGACCTGAAACGTGTTTACATGCCGTGCTATGAACTGACATTCTGATAAATTACGTGTTTATTGACTCACCATCAGCTCCCGCATATCGTTGACAATGTCACACCATCACCCCTAGATACTGTATGTGTGTTTCCACAAGCTTATTTTGTTATGCCACCCAAAATGAAAGTGATAGTATATTTAATCTGACAGAGAACATGTCATGTTTCCCGCTGTACATTCTTCTAACGCCATGTTGTTTACAAATTACATTTTGCGAAGTGAAGGTCACGTGACCTATATTGTAGTTCTGCTTGAATCTGAAGTATTCTTGTTATTTCACTGTAAATAATTACTTGTTCTCATCTAATTGATATAGATTTAGTTTATTTGATGTGATATTGTGGCATACAGACTTTGAACTGGTCGTAAAGAGTGTGAACTATTTCGTACACCGGAGGCCCGGACGATCTCTGTGATGAGGCTCCATGTCGAGTCAGTGCGTGACTCACTCTCTTATGTTGATTACCAAGTGCCAAACGTATGTGAATTGACTGTTTTATTAACTCTAATTACCAGAGAATTTATTAACAATTACTGTTTATTGCTACGAAGCCTAAAAGAGGAGAAATTCATTATTGAAGCAGCGGACTATCACTGTGACAGTTCTGTATTCCTACAACACATTGGCGATTGGCGGTCTGGAATGTATTTCCGTGAATGACATTTTATCTGTAGTTGTACATTTTGATCCAAATGCAGAACTATGAACTTTGATATAAAGGAGCACCAGATCCAAATAATCAAACCTGACCGCATTGAAATAATTAGAGTAAATTAGATATTTCGTGATTATGTAGTGCCGGTCTGAATCAAGTCTGGAGAGAATACGCCATGGTCATTGGTCAGTTACGTCACGTGGTACAAATCGATGGTTATAAATAGAAGCGCAGACGTCAAGTTTGACACACAGTTCAGCCGGTGGCTGGCGTATACAAGCTCAGCTAATACAAGATGTAGTCCACAACAAGTAGATGGATGCCTGCCGGCAGTGGCAGATACTGCCAGGGATGGAAGTGCATACAACAAGGGATTACACTGGAACATCAAGTATAGGTAGCCCCAGCCTATATTAGGACACCCGTACAGATGGATTTATACCTGGGCAATGGAAGATAACACTGGAATGACTGTAATATGGATAGTCCCAGCCTATACAAAGTGATGCTATACACACAGATGGATTACCATGGCATTGGAGGTTTACAATGGAAGTGCTTAGTATATTATATCGTACATTGACCATGACCATTCAGCTATCTCCCACCAGACTTGAGTTTGAGCCACGCCATCCTCATTTACATGCATAATAACAGCATATGCTATTCTCTGTGGTTTCTAATAAATTGCAACTATATCGGCCATATCCTGACATTGTTGGTTTATTCAGAGTTGTGTTTAATTAACCCGGAGTAATATATATGACGAGGATGAGGAGCTTACACTGGTGTCAAGAAGTGGGATGCTATAGTTCTAACAAGCATCCAGGATACGAACCTCAGGCTCAGTCTGGTGGTCTGGACCGAAACAAAAATTTGGAATTTTATTTTGAAATGGCAGATAAACTGGACCCAGGAATTGGAATAAAATGGAACATTCCTGATAGCACAGAATTGGGGGATTCATCTGGACTAGGATCAACATCTGAAGAGATTCATACAAGAAGGCTGGTACATGGAATATACACATTACCAGCAGGGATGAAATCAGAAGCTTATGGCGACAGTCGTATACCTTGAAAAGATTTTGGATATGGAGACACAGGATTTACCATTTGTTTCCAAACTTGTGAATGGAATATTTCTGAAAACATGAAATCTGAAGCTTCATCTAAATTTAGGATCATCTGAGCTGTTACAGAGGATCATTCAAGAATACTGGGACATGGAATATCACACATTACCAGTACTGGGATTACTGCATAACCATGGGAATCGGCACCCCATGGCGAGAATTACAGAGCTGTCTTGGATTTTGACATGGAGACACAGAATTTACCATTCATCTCCAATCTGGGAATTAAACCTGAAACACATGGAAATTGTGACTGGCCGGATTAAATATTTGAATCGCATTTCCTGATTTGCCGAAATGGAAATTTGGACCGATAAGGAAGAGTGGTGGCTCACAGAGCTAACACTGATTGTGATATTGTCTGGGGATCCATCTTGGTGATGACTTCTGGGCAGATCAAGATCCAGGAAGGAGACCTATCCTCTGTGAATTCTGGATGATCGGGATTCAGGAAGCAACAAATTGGTGATATATAATGTGTACCGTATCTAAGTTATTATGTGTGTATCAGTGCAAATGCAATGTTGATGTTTCGATGACAGCAAAATGATTTTAAGCAGTTGAAGCGATTGAACACTTGGAAGCTTAATTTGGCCTCAAAAGATGATGCCAATGGCATATACATGTACCTGCAGGTGAATTTGGAGTTCTGATTGGCAGGAAGTATGTCATATTGAGAAGGAGCTTTAAGTAGACTGCCATGGACAACAGAAGCAATGTGTCCTACTGTAGCTGATGTTTAGATCCTGGTGGAGGGGACAATTAAGGATGCAGATGCAGAGTCTCAATGACTGGAATGGTGCAGAGCGCACTAAGGCCAGATTGGAGTCGGGGCGGGACTGATCACCCCAGTCGGCTGACTTAATGGGAGACAGAGCAAGAGTATATATATATGGTGTCGGGTCCACGGATTATAACTGAGAACTACGAGTAGATGGTTGTATTATGCTTCGTCCATGATAGCCTGGCTGACAAGTCCTTGTGTGGTGAATTTCTGGAATATAATTATGCCATTCGTGAACTGATGGTATATGGTACAGCCATCGGAAATTGTTCTGCATATGCTTGTGAATTTAAGATGTTACATGCAGCAGCCATATAGGTACCGGTAGAGGTATGCCATCAACTAGGAAGCTTGGGACAGTCCTACCGACTGTGTGCCCCAACGACAAAGTGGGACAAGCGGGATATACCGTCCCACTTGGAAATCTGAAAATAAGAAATGATATTTGTGTTCTTACCTGCAGGTGTCATATTTCAATCTGGATTTTATGATGGAAACTGGACCTACCTGTGCAGAGATATTCAAACTTGCGATCTTGAAACATAAATTCAGGAGAATTTGAATTTTTAAGAAGGGGAGTGTGTAAGGGCCATGGGGGGTCAGATTTAACTTTTAAAGCATTTATTTTGGACCTGAAACGTGTTTACATGCCGTGCTATGAACTGACATTCTGATAAATTACGTGTTTATTGACTCACCATCAGCTCCCGCATATCGTTGACAATGTCACACCATCACCCCTAGATACTGTATGTGTGTTTCCACAAGCTTATTTTGTTATGCCACCCAAAATGAAAGTGATAGTATATTTAATCTGACAGAGAACATGTCATGTTTCCCGCTGTACATTCTTCTAACGCCATGTTGTTTACAAATTACATTTTGCGAAGTGAAGGTCACGTGACCTATATTGTAGTTCTGCTTGAATCTGAAGTATTCTTGTTATTTCACTGTAAATAATTACTTGTTCTCATCTAATTGATATAGATTTAGTTTATTTGATGTGATATTGTGGCATACAGACTTTGAACTGGTCGTAAAGAGTGTGAACTATTTCGTACACCGGAGGCCCGGACGATCTCTGTGATGAGGCTCCATGTCGAGTCAGTGCGTGACTCACTCTCTTATGTTGATTACCAAGTGCCAAACGTATGTGAATTGACTGTTTTATTAACTCTAATTACCAGAGAATTTATTAACAATTACTGTTTATTGCTACGAAGCCTAAAAGAGGAGAAATTCATTATTGAAGCAGCGGACTATCACTGTGACAGTTCTGTATTCCTACAACACATTGGCGATTGGCGGTCTGGAATGTATTTCCGTGAATGACATTTTATCTGTAGTTGTACATTTTGATCCAAATGCAGAACTATGAACTTTGATATAAAGGAGCACCAGATCCAAATAATCAAACCTGACCGCATTGAAATAATTAGAGTAAATTAGATATTTCGTGATTATGTAGTGCCGGTCTGAATCAAGTCTGGAGAGAATACGCCATGGTCATTGGTCAGTTACGTCACGTGGTACAAATCGATGGTTATAAATAGAAGCGCAGACGTCAAGTTTGACACACAGTTCAGCCGGTGGCTGGCGTATACAAGCTCAGCTAATACAAGATGTAGTCCACAACAAGTAGATGGATGCCTGCCGGCAGTGGCAGATACTGCCAGGGATGGAAGTGCATACAACAAGGGATTACACTGGAACATCAAGTATAGGTAGCCCCAGCCTATATTAGGACACCCGTACAGATGGATTTATACCTGGGCAATGGAAGATAACACTGGAATGACTGTAATATGGATAGTCCCAGCCTATACAAAGTGATGCTATACACACAGATGGATTACCATGGCATTGGAGGTTTACAATGGAAGTGCTTAGTATATTATATCGTACATTGACCATGACCATTCAGCTATCTCCCACCAGACTTGAGTTTGAGCCACGCCATCCTCATTTACATGCATAATAACAGCATATGCTATTCTCTGTGGTTTCTAATAAATTGCAACTATATCGGCCATATCCTGACATTGTTGGTTTATTCAGAGTTGTGTTTAATTAACCCGGAGTAATATATATGACGAGGATGAGGAGCTTACAATAATATTGGAGAGAGGGATCAGTCTTGTATCACTCAGGCTAACCAGAATCCAGTGATCATCTTTTTTTTTTAAATTATATTTAACTTTAGGGTTAATAACTTTACAGGGGTCAAAATGTTAGACCAAAAATATCTGCTGACGAGTAAAATCTAGGCTCAGGTCGTCCTCCTGACGATCACAAAAAATTGGCTTCCATAAAACAAACTGTCAATGTGATGAACTTGACAGAATTGTTGAAATGTTTGTTCATCTTTCCCCCTGACTGCCAGCCGCAGGCCATGTTTGCCAGTCTTGAGTGGATGCTGGTGTAAAATGGTCCTATGTGAACGACGTTTGTTCCTGCTCCACCAATACTATTAACAAGAGTGATCTCCCTTCGTCTCATAACTTCAGGATATGACAGCATTAGCTCCCTAGGAACAATTTCACCCATGCACTTTTGCTTACAACGGCGCCAAAATTCAAAGAGCAGATGGTCAAACCCAAACTCACTGCTGGTGTGCAGACAGTTCCATGCAAATGTTGATTGCATGAGATTACGTATTGTTTTCCTTGCAACTTAAATCTGTTGACAGGTATGGATATTTGCTCATTTGTTTTAAGTGCTAAGCTTCCAAATTTGAGGGTTTTTGGTGAACCCATTTGAAAAGAAATGGGTTTGTAAATTTCTGCTTGCGTAGAACATTATCGCGGGTCCAGTTTCCGTTTTTTTCTACAACAACATTTTCGTTGATCATCCAAGATAATAGGAAATGTTTGAGGCTGGCATGATCTTTATAAACATGAAATACTCTTGAAGCTATACGAAATTCATAAGAAGTGATGTATTCATAGAATACAAGAGACTTCTTGATCTTGTTAGCGGTCTACATCGTCGTTGTTGTTGTTGGAATGGCTTCCTGTTTTCACTCTGTCTCAGTCACATTACGATGGGACGGGATTTTTGGCAATATATCGGAGCCAGTTCTTTTCAGAGAAGTGAAATTACCCACAGTATCTGTATGTAATTTTTGCATTTTTATTCTGAAATTTGAAGAAAATATATTCAGAATAAAAACAAATCTCCAATACCTCACATGTTATTTTCATAGCGCCTGCAAGCCCACCGTCATTAATATTGTGCTTTGAAAATAACATGCGAGGTATTGGAGATTTTCTTTGAATCTGAACAGTTTTCTCTCAAATTTCAGAATAAAAATGCACAAATTACATATAGATACTGTGGGGATTTTCACTTCTCTGAGAAGAAATGGCTCTGATATATTGCTGAAAATCCTGTCGCATCGTAATGTGAGACGGTCTGTTACTGCAGGGAGAGAGAGAGAAAAAAACTATACATCCAGCAAAGATACAATTTCTTCAAATCACTAAATGGTACGGATTATCTAAAACCCAGTTAAAGTTGTGTATAAATCCTGTACATCGGATGCCGTACTGGTTGCTCACAAGACCCCGCTCACAATTATCATTGATTTATTACTGTAATTTATTTCAAATACTGGTCTTCAAACTTAATTCTCCCAAACAATTTTTCAGAGTACGTGAGAGGAAAATATTACTAATCCAGTGGCAGTCAATATCTGAAATAAATTCTCATTTGTATGTTTAAAAATTTTTAGTCCATGCATGCCTTGATGATGATTTGCCCTGCAGGCTATATCAGTTGCATGGTATTGTATTGGGTCATTGTATTCGAAATACATTCCATTAATATTCGAATACAATCATGCAATTTGTCTATCGATCTGGATTGTGGTTCTGCATTGCGGTTCAACCGTTATATAACCTTCGAATACAAATCTAATTTAAATATTTCGGCTCATATACACACAGTCGGAATACAATCGGTGTTCGAAGACATTCCGAATACAATGAGTTCCAAAAGTCCAACATGAGAACAAATCAGAACATTGTATTCGCATTACATTCTAACCACAAAACTACCACAAAACTACCACAAAACAATATTATATTCGGAAGACAAATACAATGTATTCGTCTTTGGTAAGGGTAACAACACGAACTTGCGTGGCTGACAGCACTTCTATATTTGCGTCATGAATGTTTGGTCAACAAAGTATAGAAACGTTTTCTGTGTTTTGGGGGGCTTTAAAATGCCCCTGGGCTGAGGAAACCCATTCCTCACAGAATATTGATGATAATCAAACATGCCAAACACCAGATGAAATTTCCACGCCAGATGAAGTTGATAACAACAACAACAACCATTCAAAATCATATGTTGAATTGAGTGGGAGTGATGTACAAATCGACCAGCGCCTGAGCCCTCAATGAAAGCTTATAGCTTTCAAGGCTCATGGAGACAAAAATAGATCCTCATTCCAGGTTGCATTTTGATAATGAAAGTAACAAAACGTTCTTCGAGTTTTGTCTTGAATTTGACAAGTCGAAGAAGCCATATTGCAACTTACACCTATTGTGATACAACACTATAATCCCAAGAGAAAATGGTCTTGTAAATTATAATATTATGCAGGCATGAGGATGTGCAAGATATTATTCTCAACTGTTTTTTTTTTCCCTTTCAAGTTTTCGTTCTGGAAATTGCCTTTTGGCAAGAGTAAATCAAAAATAAAAATTTGAAACACCCAATTGAGATTAAAATTTAAGTTGAAGAGACTGCACAATACATGTACCATGTGTAATGGATGACGTCAATCTCACTGGGATGATCTCAATTTTTCACGAGGTCATCCAGTTGATGACCTGGAAATCCTGAGCATTTTAACCCCTGTAGATGCATTAGGGGAGACGATGTGTCGGGCATTGCTTTTGCTCATGTGGGTCATTCCATGGCAACCAGACACACCCTCTTTACCTCAGTCATTGTAAGGATAGTATCCCTAAAGTCCAGGCTGTATATCACACACTTTTCAATCTTCTGATCTGAACATTGGTAGGTAGGTGCATTACGGGGAGTCCTTGTTTTCTTGTACACCACTAACTATCTCATGTAAATACATACAGTGCTGAAAGTTTTCAATTCACTGTTCCACCTGTTCAGACTGATATGTTTTCGGGCGTATTTTGAGTTCAGACAGCTCTTGTTGGACTGTTGAATGTTCAGATGCAATGACAATAATATAATTGATTGAGGCTTTCATTTCATGTTGATTAAGTTGTTTTATTGTCACATCAGTCACGTGCACTCAGTGCATAAACGATGAATAAATAATAAGTATGGCTGATACATATATTGTTTGTGGAATTTGTAGCTCTATCTTTTTAGATAATGATTTAATGACCATTAATTGGCATCGGATATTTAATGGCCCACATTTCATCATAATTCTTATAATTAATGGCAATTGAATACCCCTCGATTGCAATATTTCTTTGATGGCCATGATTTTGTCCAATATTCATGATTAACTGACTGTTGAGTAATGGCCATGAATCTTTAATAGTTAGATTATGGGCATGAAGTCTTGCTGGATTCATGGCCCTTAAACATTTCATTGACTATTAATGGTCATTAATATTCCAGATTATTACTCCCAATTTCATGGTCATTAATTTATGTTAATGGTCATTATTATATTTCAATTTTGGCCATCACAAAGCCATGATTTTGTCCAATATTAATGGCCATTTCATGGCTGATTGAAGGGAGATTTAATGGCTTTTTCACAAGTCTTCCTGTTAATGGGCATTAATAATTAATGCACAATTCACTACGAGAAGTTCCAGTAGTGATATTGACCTCATCAAAAGACTGTAATTGTATAATGAACTAGGAGACATGGACATATATATCCACCTCAGATGGCATTAACAACAAATTGTCATCTATCTAATTTGCATAATAATAGTTGCCATTATTTGTTCTATATTAAAAACTACACTAGGCACTCTTTCATTGGAAAATCTCTGTTACAACATATGCTGTAGATCGCCTGAAGATTTTGAATTGTTATGATCAATAAATCAAAAGTTATTAAGCAAAAACGACCTTTTTCACCTCCAATTTAGAGAGGTAGTTCTCTCTAACCTATTCACGGGATTTCAAAATTTCTAAACGGCAAGGCGGGGGGGGTAGTTTAGTTCAATATAACACTCAAGGTTAACTTAACTCGTACATGTATGGTGACAGCTAGTTTTAGAGGTAGAGGAAGCCAGAGTACCCGGCGAGAACCATCGCTTGCCGGCAAGTAACTGGCAAACTTTCACACATGATACACCAGCGGGACTCGAACCCATACTGGTTTAGCAGTGTGAGGCTAGCGATCACCAGTAGAATGCCCGAGACCACTCGGCGACCGAGGGCCTTTAAGGACGGGGAGCATTACTCTGCATTACTATGGTAGCCATTTTTATTATCGTAAATACTAGCAAGAATACTTCCCAACAGAATCTTATGGCTTGTAGTCTTGTACATGTAGATGATGTTTTTCACTCGTTGTTAAACGTAAATACTGGAGCTTTTGACACACGATCTTTACGGTAGGCAGACCAAGTAAAGAAGCGGAGAGCATTGTTTGCTAAAAGTGGGAGCTTGGGTGATTATGGCGGAAAGAACTGTGCTATTGTTTTAATTTCTTCACTTGTTAATCCATGTTTGCACACTAACGCATATGTCAGTACGGTCAGTTTTACTGTGTAAAAAATAAATGAATTAAATATTTCTCAGTTTTCACCTCATTGATCAGGTGAAACAGGCTCCGGTGTTCACTATTATTGAAGGCAGGTAAAAATGCTTGTTGTGGCAGAGGAGCTGGGGTGTTAAAATATGGGGTCTCTATATATAACCCCATGCTTTAACCCACAACAAGGCGTGAAATGCACTTTGGGTGAATTGGGAAATAAACAGTTTATCGCCGAACAAAATACATCAGCATATTCTACAAGTATTACTTTATATATTCCCGTCGTCAAATTAGTAAATTTGTGCAATTTTTTACCTTTGCCGGGCGATTCAAAATCCAACGTAACTGTCCATCCATGATCTAGGAACAGCGCGATCATGGCGGGCTTCATTCTCAATCAGTGCGTGACCTTTCTTGCCGGAGGCGTGTAGCGACTGACCAATCAGAATTGAGAACAAAGCCCGCCATAATCGCGCTGGATGGATGGACATGTACGTTGGATACCCTACTTATTTAAGATAATGCCCTAAAATTTTCTTGATTACCTTTTTGACATAGAGATAGCTGGATCTATTGCTTGTAATGTTCACCGCGTCAAATATGTCATACGAGTGCTTCATCCGGACATAGGTGGTGCCATCAACCTGCGAGACCCAGCTGTGTTGGGGGAGTAACGTTTGGGTGCAGTTACGCTCCCATCTATCTATCACGTAGCGGTGACCTGAAAACAACAACAATATTATAGGTATAGAAATCGACAAACATCTGACATGTCTGAGCTATACTCCACGTAAACAATATGACATTTGAACAAAAGCAGCGAAAAGAAAATACAACACTGCCAAAAATAGGGTACTTAAAACAAGAAAAAAAAACTTATTTTAAGAAAAAATCATCTTGAAATAAGATAAATTATCATGGAGTGGGGTAAGAATAATTTACTTATGGATATTTCCTTGGATAAGAAAATTATAAGTTTATTTATCTTATTCAAGATTCACAAATCTTATTCGAAGATCTTAATTAAGAAAAATTATCTTGGCGCTTTTTACTCATTTAAGAAAAAAAATCTTATTTTTTCTTCAGTAAGATAATTTATCTTGCTATGAAATCTAAAGTAAGATATTTTTGGAGTGGGGTAAGAATATTAAACTTATTCCAGATAATTATCTTGTTCAAGAAAAACTGACCACTTGGATAAGAAAATATTTCTCAAAGCTGTTGAGTTAAATATTCTTACTCAAGAAAACATGTATACAGTCTTCAAGATAAATTATCTTACATTGTAAATTCAACAAAGGGATCTTGAGCTAGCAACATTCACTTAATTAAGAAAAAACATGCTAAACAACATTTAATCAAATTAAATGAGAAAAAAAATATGTTAAAGATGGGGAAATTTTATTCAGATGATGCATGTAGTGAATAGTCTTCACATAAAATTAGTAGATGCAAAAGTTTATGCATGTAGAAGCGGTATCCCAATAATTTCAGCCACGCCGCAATTCCCACAGGATCAATAAAACGAGCTCCATAGCGACACTTCAAATATTTTCCTACAATCCAATTAACGTTTTTAACTGAACATGAATATATGCTTGTTACAGTTAGCATTATATATGCAAAATAAAACATGATCAAAATAATGTCGTGCAATTGAAGTATGAGTGAGTGAATAGAATTTAACGTCGCTTTCAACCCATCATCATGCAATTGAAGGGCAAAAGTAAGTCATATATGTAAATCAGATAAATAAAGAAATTATTTTAAATATTTTAAGGCCTTTGTTCTGACATTCATACTTAAAACCTCTCCTTGACAAGTATTTCTTTCCATAGCAGTAAAATATATTTGCACAACATTTCTCGCCAATGTCGAAGTTGTACATGTATAATATGACAATAGACTGATATATTTAAAACCATGCAAAGCGGCCAAACACCAAAGATATGATGGATAATTCTCAAAATTTTGAAAATCTGTCATCTTCAATTCTCCATAGACATTACAAATATAACAGCATATTGCACTCTTGATAGTAAAAACACCTAAACTGTTAAAATAGAATTGCCCAGCCTTTGCCCTAATCAGGTGCTTGTGGTAGAGAAAGTCCCAATGTTTAGTCGCAGACAGGGTTGCAAGATCTTGCAAGCTAAAGCATACACCCAAGTTCATGTACGAATATTCTTCCAAAGCTGAAGGAAAGAACTATGAAACACTGAAGGAATCAGTACACTGCATACCATGTAGAATCCAGATCTGATGTTTTATTAAAATACTCAAAGCCCCAAAAGTTTCTGCCAGTCAAGATTGTCAGAGGCAACCTGCCACCAATTTACATTTCAAAGACATGTTTCCCGAATAGACTGCAGTCACTGGCTTGATGCAATGACTTTGGTTTGAGTGAGTGAGTGACATGTATCATGAATAAGCTTATTCAACCCCAAAATACTTTTGGAGAATTCAAAACACATTTTCATTTTTTCCTCATTATACTGTAAATATTAAATAATTTGATTAGCTAATGTATATAAAAATGTGTTGCTTTCTTATATCTCTTCGATATGGGCGAAGCTTTTCTTGGAAATACGTTTCTACATTGCTGTGCACATGGGAGGTCGAGCTTGTATCTTTGCTTTTTATACATATATTTTTTGTGTTTGATTTGAAACCAATGTCAGTCTTAAACTTACTTTCTAATTGCCTGTGTTCAGGTAGACAAAAACGACGAAACACATCTGCAGATCCGCACTTTCACTAACAGATCTAGAAGCCCCTAGATCTATGTTTCCCAATTTGTTGTTGTTGTTGTTGTTGTTGTATATCTGTAAATCCACTCCCAAAGAAAGCAAATCTCATTTTCAACGTTCATTGAACACATTGAGCAACATACTACTCTCATTCATCTGTAGAATGATCCACTGAGAGGCTCAGTTGAGTTTCCTCAATAATGTACCTGGATACCAACATAATTCGCGAGAATTGTGAGAGAACATCAAATCTTCTGTTGAAAATGGCGCAAAATACATGAACCCATATGAAAACCATAACCGCACGTGAAGGTGGACTTGCAGATAAAAATACTAAATTACAAAAATATGTTCCTCACTCAAATAGAAGATATAGTTTCACGTATATCTTAGGCAAATTGTAACAGTAACTTTTACAAATTGATAGTGACCAATTTCTTTCAGGAAACCACAGGTTCATATTATTAGTGTAGCGATCCATTTCCACTCGATTCACGATCTTACATTTTAAGGAGACAAATCACAGAAAAGATATCTTAGTTAAGATAACTTTTCTTATCACGCCATACATCTGGTAAAATAAATCTTATTTAAGATAACTTTTCTTATAACAAGATATATCTAGTAAAATTAAATCCTATTCAAGATAATTTTTCTTAAAATAAGATAAATCTGACAAAATGGAACAAACTAAGAAAACATTTCTTGTTTTAAGGTAATTTATCTAGAATTGAGGTAAAAAAACTTATTTAAGTACCCTATTTTTGGCAGTGAAGAAGCCATGGAAAATGTTCCAATGAAATCACCACAAAGATTTCTTGAACACTGCATTGACTTTATAACAGGGTAAAGGCCCATTTCCACAGCACGCGTTTTCGCAGCGACAACCACATCCGAAAAATAGCTGTCATGTTATTCAATGGTGTAGTACTCACAGCACGCACGCGTCAGTCATGGCGACATCAGAACCACATTTTTGACGCGCGACAAAATTAGAACCAGGGCTATTCCAACATGTCCAACGCGTTGTCGCTGAACTATCGACCAATCGGAGGGGATAGAAATCGTTAGCTCGGTTACGAGAGTGTCGCTGTCATAACGCGTGCTGTGGAAATGCGCCAAACTGCAAAAAGTTGTGGTTTGCAGTTGCGGTTGTCGCGACGCTTGCTGTGGAAATGGGCCTTTAATCAGTACAGAAGATACGGTAATTTCCGTAATAATTCGCGATGCAATGATGAAAATTGGTTACATTCGAATTATTTGTCGAGTTAATTCCAGAAAATCGCTTGTTTTCGAATTATATGTTACGCTGATTTTCACGGAAAATCCAAAATGGCGGACCGCTTCACCGCAATCGTTGTGATCTATTTATTTATTACCATGTAGTATGTTTGATATCTCTATCATAGTTCATTCAAAAGACTCTGGAACTATTTAGGGAGAAATATCAGCAGTCCGAATTGGTTTTATGAAAAGCAAGAATATTTGCATGAAAAGGATTGGTTCAAAGAACTCTTCTGTTGCTTTTTAATGATTAAGCATTGCTTATTTTTCCAAATTCAGCAGAAAATATTCATTTCTCTCATCCATGTCATCCAAGAATACACAAGATAAATATTCCTATAGAAGATCTTTAAAGAAAAATATTCTTATATTTTCTTAGTTTGTCACTATTGCCCAAGGATTAATTTCTTATGTCAGAAAAATAATTTCTTAGCTAAGAAATTTTATATTCTGGAGCAGGAGTTACAAACTAAGATAATATAAGAATTTTTTTTCAAAGTGATCGTAACCCCTCAAGTGAAGTTTCCATCAAATGAAAGACCATTGCAAACAGTGTGGGTAAATATCTATATTTAATTTTTTACAATTTTATTATACAGAGTAAACTGCAAATAAAGCATGTAGTATTCTATGGTGGTCTGTTGCAATCATATTTAGGTCCAGTGACGTCACACTGCTTTATTCAAGCTTAATGTGTGTATTCTTTGAGTTTCAACACAGACACAGAGTTTCAATGTACATTTTTCACCAAAATCTGGGAGATGGTAACCCATAAGTGTAAGTCAATTTGAATCTTGCATTTAATTTCCAGATTTTGGTGAAACATGCAAAGTGAAACAGTGAGTCTCTGTTGAAACTCAAATTCTTTTTTAAAGATATATACGTTTGGGCAAGTTTCACTCCAGGTGCTCGCGTAAAATGCTACAATGAAGAGGGAGTGGGGTTTTATTTGACGGTAAAGCAACAATGTCGTCGTCTGGCATCATTGGGGTTGGGAAGGCTCTTAAGAAATTATGCCAAAAGTCGTCAATGGAGATGAGACAGGGAATTATTTTGTCATCTTTTGGCGTCATTGGTACTGAATGAGTTAACCTGAAAGATACATGTATCACACAGACAGACAGACAGACAGACAAATTTACATTTACATTTTTCAAAAGTGGAAGGCATGGGCACAGGGTTTTATAAATCTCTTATCTTAAATATGTTCCTAGAGACAAGTTTCGTATAGAGCTCAAATAGGGCCGCTATATATTAGCTTATGCCATGTAGAATTTCACGTGATAATGATCACGATATGGGGTGAAGTTTACTCCTTATCAATAAATCGCGTAAACTCAGATTTTTTGAGTACGCTATGATAGGTCTCAGATTAAATGGCAAGCGAATTTTTGTTTGGAGTGTTTCGTATTCCTCCTTCTGTCATGTCTGTATACGGGCCGCTTCAACATTCCTATATTGGAGAACCAAGGGAATAAACTCTTTGTTAGAAACTTTACCTGGTTCTATGTTCGTACCAAAGGGTTGCCGTGTTTGAAGTGTTTTGATCCAAAAGGATTCACGAAATGCACGGTGATTGTCAGTTTCTTGCTGTGTTGGAAATGTAGGAATTCTTTCTATTGGCATAATAATCTTTCTAACATGTCTAATGGCATGGTGCTGAAATGAATGTTCCGGTTGATTAAAATGCTCATTGACCGGGCCTTCATTGTCTAATCTGATGTCTGATATATATCTGTTGGCACGATATCGAAGTTTATTCTTAGTTTCACCCACATACTGTTTCAGGCATTTTCGGCACGTAATTAAATAAATTACATTCTCCGTGTCACAGTTTAGTTGATCCTTAAGCTTGTATTCATTTTTGGTCTGTTCGCTTTTGAAAGTGGATTGTGTAGCAATTACTTTGTCCAGTTTTCAGTGAAGTTTTAGACATTTGGAGGCCTTACCATTGCCAGATTTAATATGCCGTAAAAACTGGGCGGAATAGCCCGTGAGCCAAAATTATCCAAACTAGGTTGCATAGGATGGATGGCAAGGATCTATAGATGTATGAGGTTTCAACCTTAGCAGGTTAGGGGAATCCCGCTCTCTAAAATGGAGGTAAAAAGGGTTATTTTCGCTCAATAAATCAGTTCACATAATTATGAATTCAGCAAAATCCTCTTGAGGTGCATACAGACATATCTATCCGCATTAAATGGTAGTGAAAAAGTAAATTGTCATCTATCTAATTTGCATAATAATAGGCCAAACATCCGTTGCACTGTTTAAACAACATTGGCTGGTTCTTCAAATTAATTTTATGACATGGAACAATAGATAAATCAATCCGCCTGAAATTTTGATGCATTGGTTTAGAAGGAATCAAAAGTTATTGGGCGAAAACAACCATTTTAGAGAGCGGGATTGCCTTAACCTGTAAATCAAGCGAAAAAAGAAACATGTCGGGACCTTTTGTGCTGCAGTACACATTGTTAAATCACAAGAGAAATGTAAGTACCTGTTTTGAAGTCTGATATAATTGAGAGTGGACGGCTTCCAAACCCGTTGGACAGGTCAGATTTGGCAGGTGGGACGAGGTCTGTACGGGCCAGTTTACCCTTGTAGTCGTATACCTCCTGAGGATATAATCACACATACATAGATTAATTACAGGTATTACAGCTGACTTTGTTATAATTCGATCTATAATAAGTGAGTGAGTGAATAGAATTTAACGTCGCTTTCAACAGTATTTCAGCTATATCGCTATAAGCACCACCCAGTCAAGTGTTCCTGCTACTTCAAAGAAAAAGTCTTTGAAGCAGCATGGAACCAGACACCCTCCATCCACCCTGTAAAACACTGAGGACAGCAGAAAAGATACAAACAGGATGCTTACATGGTACAATAAAGACAAGTGATATTACAGTGCTAGAAATCACATTATTAGATTCCTGTTGCTTCTCAGCAAAATGCATTGAAGAAACAGGAACCATGCCCACCCAACCACTTGCTGATCTACATGTATAATGGTTCACTTGCACAAATTATGGAGAGAACAAAAAAAAACCTATGCATTGACCATGACTTCAGCTTATCGGCTACTGGTTCGTACATTTTCACTTTGCCCTATCTTTTAACCTAGGAGAGTATCTTGAACAAGTGATAGCTCGCATGCATCTTTCGTGTAATATTTGCCACATTAGAAATTATTCTAAGCATAATGACACTTTTTTTGAAGACTGGGAAAATATAGTACATATATGCAGTTATCACAGGCTCAAAATAATCCCCCAGGTTAAAAGATGGGACAAAGTGACCATGTATGAACCAATAGCTGAAGTCACAGATCACTGCACAGACAGGCTGTTCTTTGTTCTCTCAATAATGCTCAAGTGTGAGTCATTAACATGAACCTAGGAAAGCACTGAGAATGGTCCCTAAACTTTGGAGGAATGGCAACAAGGAGTGAGTGGGTGATTAAGTAGGATTTAACATCGTTTTTAACTATGTTTCAGTCATATTCTGAAGGTGCCTACATATGTGCAAGGACACGAGAGGACCGACAGTTCCTATTATCCTGGACACTGATCAGCCCAGCCAGTACAGCACCTAATCACCCATCCAAGTATTGACTGGACTTAATGTTGCTTAACTTCGGTGATCTGACGAGACCCGGTGTGGCAACAAGGAATTGTGACTAATTGACCATTTAACCTAGTGACTCAGAAAATATGGGTCAACCTCAGACTAATCGTTGATAGTCTTCTGTACCGTGCGGACACATACATGAGTGAGTCGCCTTCGCTGCTCCTGAATAGTATTGAGATATGGTGGTGATGACAAAACAGAGACGGACATGTTGTACATGTATGTTGTAATAATAAGTCCAATGCCAATTTCGGCTGAAACTGAAGATCATGTAAATACAAGCACCCATAGTTAAATTGTAACAACCACTTGGTGGAAAGAGAACTTTGACCGGGTGACCCAAAAATAATAGGTCAATATCACTTTGTGATAGACTTCTGGTCTATGAAAACATGCACAAAGTTTGGTGCCCCCAGGCAATCATTCATCAGAAAATTTACCTTTGACCTGGTGACTCCAAACGAGAGATCCTGAAGGCCCACCATTGTCCGACAATTGTAAGCCAATGACAAGAGGATCTTTTTGTCCATTGTTAATAAGAACAAACGATTGATTTGTGATTTTGTTTGCAGAATTTCGAATTTGAGCAAAAGAGATCGAAAAAGGGACACTGGAAAACACCAAGATATTATCTTTCTAAGTTTCAGGAGTTTCAAGATTTCTAGAAACTGTACTTGATGTCGGTTGTTATAGTACAAGTGAAATGAGCAAAGTTAGTCTGAAAGTAAATGACCGGAGGATCCTTCGTCTTCATTTTGTAGTATTCTTTTTTTTTTCTTTTCTTTTTTATTTTTGCATGTGTCATCATTGGGTACTGGAAGCGAAGACAAATCTCTTTGACACTTTGGCATGAGCTATGAAACATACTTAAGATTTAATAATTAGGAACAAATGCTAATTCTTTCTGTTTACGGGGCTACAGTACATGTAGTTTGAGATATCTCTTTTCAGATACCATGCTCGAAAATAGTAAGATGGTACATAACTTAATACTGATAGGATCCGGTCCGTGCAGTAATGTCGATAAGGGAGCTTCTCGACTTTGGGGCACACTGTGAACGGCATGATAGCGTGACGAGAAGAGCGGCATGCTATGCCGGTCTGACGAGTGTAGCAACGGGCTGCCATACTGTCCGGATCGGCCCCGAGTTCCTCTATCAGAACGGCATATAAAGAATGGCATATGAAGAACGGCATATGTGTTTCAAAAGTCTCAATGTCGGGTCAGTCGATACTCGATCCTTCCTTAGCGCTTCTGATAAAACTACGCGAGCGAGAGGCCGTTGGGTCGGTCTAATATAATTTGTTACTTGATCAGGTTTAGGCTAACCATTTCGCGCGCAAAGACTCGCGAAATACAATTCACAAAATATATCTAAGTTGTATTGTCATCTTTTGTTCGGGATAGTTTTGGTACCGTTTCAACGGGAGGTCTTATGCCAAATCTTTGCCAAGGTATTTTTCATGCACAAATTGACAATTGAATCTGTAAAATATTCAGTGTAATTGCTGTGCTTCCCTGCGGTGGTTCGTAATGATGCCACAAGAATTAATTTCACACGAGTGAATACAAACACTCGAAATATCTGCTTGAATAGACTGATTTATATTATACAATAAGGGTAACAGTGTATTATGTTAGCCTATTTTATTAGGCATCGATGTCTGTGTGAAAGAACACACTTTGTGGCCTTGTTTTATAGTCGAAAATCAGCTTCGAATTACTCAAATTCCACCACGTGTTGGGGTCGAGTCCGTGTGACTGCTAAAACCACAACTTGACCTATTTACGGCCTTTGGCAAATAAAGGCAGCCTGGATAGAAAAGTCTGTTTATCGTCCCCAGCTTTGTTGGTTTGTTTGTTGATTTTTTTGCACAATAATTTTCCTGCAAACAAAACTAGTATCTCGGCATGTACGTGTTTATGTAATGGTATTATGCCCTGCGCTCGCCCCACGTCCGCCTCAGAGCCCGGCCGC
Source organism: Hanleya hanleyi (assembly GCA_036873755.1). Taxonomy (NCBI): domain Eukaryota; kingdom Metazoa; phylum Mollusca; class Polyplacophora; order Lepidopleurida; family Hanleyidae; genus Hanleya; species Hanleya hanleyi. Next base: position 50,884 of record JAVTVY010026659.1, on the reverse strand, counting down.
AACTAGCTAAATAATATATAGCCCTCAAGAGTATACTCTTGAGGGCTATATATTATTTAGCTAGGCCGCAACCAGGTGCGTCTGTTCAGACGCAAATTGAATTCATTGTCATACAAAGGACTTCAAATGTCACTGAGCAGTTTCATTTATATTACCCATTCTGGTCAAATTGATTACCTAGAATCTGGAGTCTAATTAATGTGTTTTGTACGATATTTATCAAATTTATCTGCCATTGTCCGCATTTTATTTGCCTGCATAAATGCATAACGCTAGGTTATTTTATGTGGTATCACTTATCATCACACGGAAGGATTTCCGACTTCAAGAAAATAACAAAGATCGATCTTCATTATCCTCCGATTCACAGAGATAAATGATTTCTTCTTCCTATTACAATAAACTTTATATTAGATCTAAAAACAACTATATATGCTCTAAATTCGAATGAAATCTTTCACGACGTCTTCACGAAGAAATGCTTCCTCTGAGGTCCGTGCTCTGTCAAAATGCTTCCTCTGAGGTCCGTGCTCTGTCAAAGCAACAAGAACAGCAGGGAAATCTTCGGTCTTAATTTTACATTCCGGTTTTCTCGTGCAAAAAGTGAAGACTTTGTGAAGAATTTCTTCCATTCACTCTAGATCTGTATTCCATTTGCGTTCCACAACATGATCTGTTATGAAGGCGACTGTAAAAAGGTTGATAAGTTTGGGCAATATGAGGAAAGAAAAAGTTATTTAAAATTGTTGAATAATATAATCAGGATTTATATTAACCTTACATATTTTTCTGTGCTATCCGTAAAATTATCTTACATCCTTCTCGTTTATTATCACATTACACAACTTTTTTGTATTAAATGTAAATATTTAGGAATAATGTTGAACTAATTTCATGAAATTTTTTTATTTCAGATACTCCCGAAAAATTCTTTTTTTAATGTTGTCTTTGTAGTGTTAGTTACTTGAATTGACTTCTGTTGTTGGAATGTTTTTTAGTTGAAATCTTTGAAATTTACGTTCTCTCAGCATGTAAACTACAATTTGCAGTTTTAGTATTTCCGAAATTATGTTAGTGCATGGCATAGCGAAAGCTCTGTGTTCACTAATCTTTTCACACGTTTTTTCTAAAATTCTTTGACTAACAGCATGCATTCGTCCAACTACTGCCAACGAATTAAGGTAAGTAATAAATAAATCATCGTGGGTGGTCATGCAGGAACAGGTGGCGAGACTGGATTCTTTCTGTCCTACCGGGCACGGTACCATACGAAGACAGCAATGGATATTGAGAGTAATTCAACAACAATCTGAATTACAGCAGTCCTCGGAGACGCGGTCTTTGAGGGAAAAAGAATGAAACGGTTGAAAAGTTCACTTTAAGCACATGTATGTAATAAACAATTAAAAGTATATTGGTGGGGAAAAGATCAGAATACAATAAATTGATGGATAAATACCGGAGATGGGCGCAAAATATCACGGACTTCAGATGCTCAACTTCGGACTTCGGACTTCGGACTTCGGACCTCAAGCATCAGCCCAGGCTTACTTTAAACAATTCCCACGGAATGACGGAGCCAAATCTGCATGTCGCGGTATTTTCATTAATGAGGTCGAGTGTCAATTTCAGGTGGTCTAACTTTCTTCTTCGTCAATTGATAAAGTTGCAAGACCACGGGAAATCACAAAACATTTGTGTTTATCAATAAAGTATATCCCTTACATATACAATCATTGGATAATTGTTGGAAGATATTTACTGGTTTTATCTTGTTGGAAAGCGAGACCATCGTGCGATGTACAGTGCAGTTACAAAGTGCACACGCCCCCTTATTAGGCCCCATGCAAGTCCAGGCGTGCGGTACAAACTATTAATAGACACGCGAGGCTGATTCAACACTTCGGGGGACATTCAGGGGTTCGGAGTTCACGTTTGATAAAATGATAAAACATTAAAATCTGTTTAATTAATAACTAGATTTTCTAAATTTAAAACTCTCACATTCAAAACCAAAGGAAATATAAACACCAACTTTAGTTTCGCGTAAAGCTGCAATTCATATGGACAGTAGGAAGAGACCGTGACACAAATTAACGGTTTGTTCCTACGACATCTGTGTTTGTCGACACAATATTCTGCAAAGACCGTTATCATACAGCATTTTTTTCGCGTACAGCTGCATTCATATGGACAGTGTGAAAAAACCTTGACGTAATTCAATGGTTTGTTCCTGCGACATTTGTGATTTTGTTTGTCGACACAATATTTTGTAAAGACCATTATAATATAGCAATTTCATTTCACTCCGGCTAATTCAGTACCGGTTGATCACATCCAACCATATAAAAACAACATACGAGCATGCATGATCGTAGTCTATAGTTTTCTGTTTCTGCTCTTTTAGACAGACAAGACATTATTGCAGTGAACGAAAATCTCGCCTTTTAAAATGAGTCCCGACTCCACCTCTGGTATTAAACAACACAGAAACAGATAAGCTGGGAATTCGCCCTAAACCCAAACCGGTTAGGACGACGAACGGCACGGCATGCCATGCCGTTCTCGAGGAGAGAGAGCGGCAAAGGCCGCCCCGTTCGGATCTACCCACTATGCCGACCAGAGTTTTGCGACAGTCATGCCGTATACCGTCCCAATCGCCCTGATATGCCGTTCCCATGAAAGAATGCATACCCCAAAGTCGAGAAGCTCCCTAACAATGTTTCAAGGGGAAATTCAAGATGGCCACCTGGTGGCCATATTGGATATTCGAATCAGACCAAAAAAGGTATATTGCACAACTGGACCACAACACATGCGAAACGTGAAGAAACTTAACGCTGCACAACTAAAGGGCACTGACCACATACCCTGCAAATTTCATAATTGTCCGTACAATATTAACCAAGATCCAGCCCAAACAAGTCCCAATTCACGGAGATTTCAGGAACAAAGGGCCATAACTCTTGAAAATATAAGCGAAACGGGAAGGAACTTTACGCTGCACAACTGTGGGGCACTGACCGCACATCATGCAAATTTCATACTTGTCCATACAATATTAACCAAGATCCAGCCCGGACAAGTCCCATTCACAGAAATTTCAGAAAAAGGGCCATAACTCTTGAAAATTATACTAGAATTCGGAAAAAACTCTACGCTGCACAACTACGAGGCACTGGCCATTTTCCATGCAACTTTCAATCCTGTCCATCAAATATTGCCGAGATATCGCGCGGACAAGAAATTCGGACGGACGAACAGACGGACAGATGGACAGACAAAGAGATCGCTATACACCCCCCTCTAATTACACCCCCCTCTAATTAGAGGGGGGACATAAATATCATCGCCGTGTACCCAAATTCAATAGGCTTGTGGTTGACCACCCAACAATCCTGCATGCCAAATTTCAAGTCCCTAGCTGAAACCGTTTGGCTTTTATCGCATTCACATCGCCATATGGACATTTTGCATGACGTTGCCAAGGAAACCACAAAAATCATTGTAATGTCCCCAAATTCGGAAAGGTCATGAGGTCACGAAGGCTGTTCAGAAAGTCTATTAATAAGCGACTGATTTTAGTCATGACAAATTCATCTTCTGTCATGGTTCGGCTTTGTCAAATGAACCATGACTAAGGATGATGATAAAGTCAGGAACTTTCAGCTTTTTTAATACCTTTGTTCATTGTTATTTCAGGCTGGGGCAGTTTGGGGCGATGGGATCAAGGAGATTGGGAAAACTTACTGTGGATGCTGAAATTTTCTTGCCGTTAATGTCGATGACTTCAAGGTGTATGCTGAACTGTTCAGGTAGTTTGAGGTTGGGATGCGTCGACTGAGTAATACACACACGTACATGAAGACAACCTAGCCAGAACTGAAAAAAAAAAAAAAAAAAAAAAAAACTCTCACGGTTAAACCGGAACATGTAAAAAGTAATTGTAACCATGATAACAATAGACTGAACAACCCCACTGTATGGTTTTTGATATTCCCATATAATACAACATATGGTAACAGCGTCTGAGATACATGTACGTCACCCCACACATGTATTTTGCAGGATGAGCGCATGCGATGCAGGTGGCCAGTCACTTCGCTTGACACGTGTTGCAGGCATGATGCACTACATCATTCCACCATGCATACATGTAAGGCAACATTTCTCCCGGTGTGTCGTTGATATTTTTAATAAAATACTGATTAAAGTGATGCTTTAAATAATATGGGAAAAAAAAATCCACATATTAACTTGATCAAAAAAAATCACATATTAACTTGATCATGAAAATACCCACTCTCGAGAAGGAAAGGATATCCCAACCTCGCCTCGGCGGCTCGGTTCACTCGAGCATGTCGAGTGAAAATTTTCATCACATGATCAAGTTATATGGGATTCTCTTATATCAATATCAGTAACTATGGCAACGATAGACCGAACACCATACATGGTCTTTGATAATCCCAATCTCAGTAACCATGGCAACAACAGACTGAACACCACCACTGTATGGTCTTTGATAATCCCAATCTCAGTAACAATGGCAACAATAGATCGAACACCACCACTGTGTGGTCTTTGATAATCCCAATCTCAGTAACAATGGCAACAATAGACCGAACACCACCACTGTATGGTCTTTGATAATCCCAATCTCAGTAACCATGGCAACAATAGACCGAACACCACCACTGTATGGTCTTTGATAATCCCAATCTCAGTAACCATGGTAACAATAGACTGGACACCACCACCGTATGGTCTTTAATAATCCCAATCTCAGTAACCATGGCAACAATAGAATGAACACCACCACTGTATGGTGTCTGATAAACCCAATATCAGTAACCATGGCAACAATAGACTGAACACCACACCTGTATGGTCTCTGATAAACCCAATATCAGTAACCATGGCAACAATAGACTGGACACCACCATCGTATGGTATTTAATAATCCCAATATCAGTAACCATGGCAACTATAGACTGAACACCACCACTGCATGGTCTCTGATAATCCCAATATCAGTAACCATGGTAACAATAGACTGAACACCACACCTGTATGGTCTCTGATAAACCCACTATCAGTAACCATGGCAACAATAGACTGGACACCACCATCGTATGGTATTTAATAATCCCAATATCAGTAACCATGGCAACTATAGACTGAACACCACCACTGCATGGTCTCTGATAATCCCAATATCAGTAACCATGGTAACAATAGACTGAACACCACCGCTGTGTGGTCTCTGATAATCCCAATATCAGTAACCATGGCAACAATAGACTGAACACCACACCTGTATGGTCTCTGATAAACCCAATATCAGTAACCATGGCAACAATAGACTGGACACCACCACCGTATGGTGTTTAATAATCCCAATATCAGTAACCATGGTAACAATAGACTGAACACCACCACTGTGTGATCTCTGATAATCCCAATATCAGTAACCATGGTAACAATAGACTGGTACACTATCACTGTGTGATCTCTGATAATCCCAATCCCAGTAACCATGGTAACAATAGACTGGTACACTATCACTGTGTGGTCTCTGATAATCTTAATCTCAGTAACCATGGTAACAATAGACTAAACACCACACCTGTATGGTCTTTGATAATCCCAATATCAGTAACCATGGCAACAATAGACTGAACACCACCACTGTGTGATCTCTGATAATCTCAATCTCAGTAACCATGGTAACAATAGACTAAACACCACCACTGTGGGATCTCTGATAATCCCAATCCCAGTAACCATGGTAACAATAGACTAAACACCACCACTGTGGGATCTCTGATAATCCCAATCCCAGTAACCATGGTAACAATAGACTAAACACCACCACTGTGGGATCTCTGATAATCCCAATCCCAGTAACCATGGTAACAATAGACTAAACACCACCGCTGTGGGATCTCTGATAATCCCAATCCCAGTAACCATGGTAACAATAGACAGTGCGGTACAGCCCTCGAAATTTGGCGTAACCGAAACGATCGGTTACGTGTCGGTTACGTGGTTGTAAATTCTGCAGAACGAATAATCGGTTACGTAAAAAATCGACTTGCGCTACGGTATGACGAGTGCCATTGAAAATGTCTGGGCGACCGGCCCAGTAACAGTCATCAATCGTTGCCTTACCGGTCTATATTTCTCCTCTATGGTATCTTCGAATCATGCTTCGGAGTTTATACACGTTTTTATTATGGAATTAGTATCATGAACGTGTGATTTTGCATCAGAAAGAAATAAAAACACGGAGGTTCAAAACGAAAAAAACTGACATTCTGATGGCGCCAAAAAACGGAAGCATGCGATATCAAGGGGACACAACTCCCAACATACAAAGCCTGAATTCATCCAATCAAATGCGGGTCAATTCTACAGCGCGGGACAGCACGCACACGGAAGTGGATGGAAATCAGTGTGTGAATGCATAGTCGGGTTCCCAACTCCCATCATGCTTCACGAGTTTCCCGCAGTGCATTATGGGAGCTGGGTACCGGACTAGTGCATTATGGGAGCTGGGTACCGGACTATGTGAAAGGTTAGCGATAGCGGGTCATGCTCAGTGGCTGGGTACTAGTCTAATGAACCCTGCTGGGACGACGCTCACTGAAAATTGGTCCCATAATACATTGAAAAATTCGTTCACGTGTCCTCTTCCGGTTCCATTGGAACGTATCCAATTCTTTATGAAACGTCAGTCATGAGTCACTTGCATGGCCAGCCTGTCATAACGTCATGACGTCAGAATAGAAAATGTTTCGCAAGAATGCATGAAGAGTTCTGGTAGGTTACGTCATCTTTCAGACGCGCTCGTAACATCCATGACGTCGGGACGTCGGCTTAATCGCCACAGATACGCTCTCGTTATGTTCTAAATTCTAGGGTTGTGTGTGCTATCCAATGACCGATCGTACTGCTGAGCGCCGTCCCAGAGCCTAGTAGGGAGGACAGAACCGGATGGCTCTGGTTTCGAGATTGTGTGAATGCAGTAATAATTTTCTCATCTCCGGACCGCAGATTCGATATGCAAAACGGCTCAAAAGCGAAAATTGACTCTGTGAACATAAAAACATTCCAGAAGTGGTCATTTCACGATGACTTTAGAAAAGTTTTGTCTGCTTTTGTTTTACTTTCTACACATTTCACATTTTATTTTTTTCAACACCGTGTCTTTTATTCCATGCCTGGGTGCTTCTTGCTGAATTTCTGACGAATAAGTTGCACATGTTACATCGCAGTTTGAGAATATTGCCGTCAGCTGCTGTTTCAAGGACTCTCAAAACAATTTTGTATTTTATTGTAATAATATATATATAATACACATTTTCAGAATTTTTTTTGGCTAACCTGTTTACGTAACCAATGGGTTACGCAACCTAGTCCTACGTAACCGAACAATAGGTTAGGCCTATTAAAAATAATCCTGTGTTTCCGGTAACCCGACCTACCTGGTGTGATCATTGCCGACCTGAAAGTTTTTTCAACAAATAAAAAAATAAAAATGCAAAAACACCGACCGACCTCGGTGATTTTCACCAAAATCTTGCTCTCAACATTTTATTTTGCGAACCCTTCGCTTCCTTCAAGGGGACGTAACTCACCGAACCGCAGGTTTGCACTTCCCGCTCTCCGTACAGTGATGTTCTAGACATAATATGTATTCAGAGCAACGTTAGCGACTCTAATGGACCTCTGCAACGGAGAATATTGCACTCTGCGGAGCGGATATCACAAAATGACCCGGACAATTTTATCCGTGTCTGCAGAGAAATGTAAATTCCACCGCTGTTCGCCGTAGATAAGTTTACTGTTACGCTGCGGCGAGCCGTTCAAATGGCTCTCGTCTTTCTGTACGAAATATGCGACGAGCTTGCCTTTGCTTCTGTCAATGCGTGTACAGCGATGTACCATTGGGCTATTCCAGAAATAGTCAGTACCCCCCCTAAAGAAGACAGCGGATTTCCAGCTAAAAAAATTTATTTTCAGCCTGGAATTCCAATCCGATTCAAACCCTCAGCTGTGATTTTCCAGCAAAATTAGCCATAACTTTGCTGGGAATTCCAAGCTTTTTTCAGCTCAACTCTGATTTTCCAGCAAAATTAGCCACAACATTGATGGGAATTCCAAGCTTTTTCCTGGAAAGTGAACTTCCAATCCGATTAAAATCCACAATTTTGTCTGGAATCCACTGGAATTCACACCTTTCCTTGCTCTGTTCGTTCCAGCAGATCATGTCTCCATAATGGAATTTCCAAAGAAAATAATATAAAACAGGTAAACATATAAATATATAATTTCAGGGAGTCTTGCTTTATCGATAAAGAGGAAAGTAACTCTGAAAACATTTTGTGATTCAATATTTCAGCATATATTTATGCCATCTTCAGGAATATATACAATGAGATAATCCCAGTATTCACTGTAGTCGGAGCAAAGGTAAACCTTTCTCTGACGATTTCGTCTGACCCGCTTGTTTGATTTCTATGAAATTTCATTACAATTGTCTTGAAGGATAGGCAATGTGCTGAAAAGGTTTCGGTTTAGCTGGCATAACTACAAAGGCACGTTTTTTGCGTTTCAAAAAAAGAAGTTTTTCGTGAAAAGAAAATTTGCCAATTCGCTTGAAGAAATATTTAAAAATTGTTGTATTCTAGGTTACCAAGCATAAATATAGGATATGCCGATGTGATAATTCCCTTTCGGTGCAAACCAAATTGCCATTTATATGAAAAATTTCAATTATCTGACTTAACGTCAAAACCTCCATAACCATTATCATGATTAAAGTTTTTTTTCTATTGAACTCTTATGTACCATCTCCCTACGGCTTTAGATTTCACCTGCTTGTTTTTTTGTGGTATTTGTTTTTTTTGTATCATTAAGTGACGCTAGAGACATGAATGCAGGTAAACATGTGTAACATGATATCTTCTAAACAACTTGTTTGATTTCCATGAAGTTTGGGTATAATGATCTTGCAAGATAGGCAAAGGACTGACAAGATTTTGGTGGTGTTGGCGAAATAATGAAGACGCATTTTTGCATCTCCATATAAGATTTTTTTTTCATAAAATGGAAATTTACTTCTTTGAATCAAGGAAATGTATTTCTAATTTGCCCAACATGAATATAACATTCCCAGTGTTATAATTGTAAGTCAAATGGCATGCATTTTTTTTTTTTTTTTTTAAATTACGTGAAATTCTCATGACTTCAGTCCAATATCTACATTCACCAGTCCAGATCTGGGGAATTTGCTTCGTCATGTAGTTTCGTGATATTTGTTAATCATTGGGTAGCACTATAGACAGTAAACTTATATCTAGCAAAATTTATTGGCTCTTCATGGAGTTTGTTGTGATCTTGTTAGACAGACAAAGGATTTCAAAGGATTGACCTACCATATGGGTTTTGCAACTCATTAACATAATGCTTTATTTATATTTCATTATAAATTATTTTTTAAAGTTCATAATTTTATTAACATTACGGTTTAAAAATGGATTGAAAGAACATTGGTGCTGCTAGCACTGGTGAATATGTGGCAATGGGGTATTGACAGCTAAATATATCTAATTCTAGGTTAAATCAGACCCTGCTTGCACACAAAAATGCTAAAATGCTGCCAGAGAAAATATACTGCCATCAGTATGGTGTGATACTGTATGGAGAATTACAAGGATTCAAGGAATTCATGACATTTTGGTCCAATACACATACTGTAACACTGATATTCAACTTTGCCGTGCAGGCCTACCTAGTGTATGCCTGTATGTTGGCCAGTCAGATAACAAACCCTGAAGTGGTTGACTAATTGCATAATGCACTTTACATCCATTGAACGGGCTGACCCGAAAAAGGACGGGCAAAAGTCATCTGAACGGGTGTTGAAAAGATGCAATGCCCCCGCCGTCCATATTATCGTTTAAATTTCACCTGACAATATGGCTAAATATTTTGATGTTGTTAAATAGATACTAAATACTCGTGATATGAATCATCGATTAAAAAAAACTATATCGGCATGTTATTTGCTCGTTCCGGATATTTGTATTGAAAACCCCGAAAACTTGAGAATGACACTCACAGCCTCTGAAGCACTGTTCAAAGACAAGTAGCAATTGGTTGATCTTTTTATAACAAACGTTCTGATTGGCCATAGCGCTCGGAATATGGCCACTTCCTGTCGGTGTGGAAGGCACATGGCGATGCGTAAACGGCTGAGTTCTTGTCAATCGAGTGAGAAACAGCAGAAAATATCTCCTTTTTTTCGTGCCGATAGGCATCATCATAGTGAGGCTAGTGAATCAAACACAGTTCTAGCTGTATCGAACACAGTTCTGCAGATGTAGTTGGTTACATTAAAACATATAGGACAGAAATAGAAATTAATATATCTGTAAACTAAAGGGGCATAACTCTGTAAAATATGGACCGAGGGGAGCCACTTTCAATAGGCGTCTGACTTAGCACTAAATAAGTGTTCAAAATTTGGTGGTCGTGTCTGAAGCGGTTTTGCCTAAAATGCGGTAACGGATGGACGGACGGTCGTGCGGACGTACATGGCGACGACAATACCTCGAGGCCAAATGGGGTAAACAGTTTGGTACCACTCCTAAATGAGTAACCTATCACCTATTCTGGCAATTTGTTTCCAGATCAGGAAACACAAGATAATGTTTCCTAAACAGGAAACCATGTGAAGTTTCCTAAATAGGAAACACTTTGTTTCCTATTAAATACTTCTTAAACAGGAAACATTGGGTAGATATTTCATGTAGGAAGCTATTATTTGAGACTTTGTGCAGCTGAAACGGCTCAGGTCTAGACACATTGTTGTCCCAAGACTTGGCTATTGTATGCATTGTTTCGTGAATCTTACACGGAGTATGAACCAAACATTGCATGGTTCATTTTCACAATTTGGAAAAACATCTTGCATATAAATGTATATTAATCAACCTTTTTGGCAAACAGTATTGTCTGTCATTAACTCAAGACATTTTTCACTGCTATATGGAATCATATGCATGTACATATGTATGTGTGCTAATAATAAGGACAGAATAGACAAACATTTAAATTGAATTATTAGGAGCTGCATCACTTGCAGATGTACATGTAGACATTCTATTTTTTATTTTTTTTTTGCTACAAACACAGTCCTTGTCAACTGAATAACTGAATATAGCGACTTTATTCTAAAATACCAACATCACTGAATAACATCTTTGTGCTGCTCTGAACATTGTTCAAATTGCATCATTATTATCTTTCTGGATATATAGTGTTAAACCCAGATTCAGTCTATGAAGAACCTGTTATGGTAACTTGGGTATTTAATTATAGTAAACATTTGGTCTCTTTCCCTGTAATACTTTCCCCAAAGGGTCAAGTAGATCATTGTGTGTTTAAAAGTCATAAAACTCTTAGAATCAATTGCTATATCTCACAGCTTGGAAGTTGAACTTGGTCACTCATGGCCCAATTGTAGCTAGGCCAATATATTAAAGTCAATGCTGATAAAACTGTAACTGACCCCAGATCGAGCTGGGTCAGCCAGCAAAACAGATTGGCTCATCATAAAAGCTCTGCCCAATCTAACCTGTCCAATGGCTAGAAGACAGATAGGAAACTTCACAAATTTTAAAACTGTAGAATACTGGAATGTATGGGGAGGAATCCGTGATATTTTGGCACTTGACATTTCAGCACGCAACATTTTGGCATAAAGTAAAAGGCAGAGACATTTCGGCGTGCAACATTTTGTCAATTTCATATGTTACATGTACCTGTTATAATTGGGCAGTATCCAGGTTTGAGAAACATATACATGTACATTAATGTACAGAAATATTGGGAAGATTTTATAGGGTTTTTTGTTGGTGTCAATTTAGTTTTTGTATATATATATATTAGTAAATTTCCAATCAATCAGCCTGTATGTAACAGATCTATACGTAGGCTGAGTGAGGTTAAAATTTTAAATTATTTGTATAAGCAATGCATATATAATCATTCTCATCTAGGCTATTACAATTGCTAAACGAGTTTTAAAAATCTGTGAGATTTTATAATTAGCTGCGTGTTATTAAAATTTCAAGTTGTGCAAGTATTTTAAAATCACGCAATGAAGCTTTGCGAAATTTTAAAATAGCGCAAACCAGTTTTCTTTTCCGATTTACATTCCCAGTTCTCAAGAGTTGGGTGCGGGATTGACTTTTATTTAGATATTTTTCAAATTTCCTATGCTTTAATAGCATACTTGACAATATTGTGCAGATACTTTTGCTAAACTCAGCAGTAGGCAGAAAAGTGGGTTACTTTAATAGCATCTATATTCAATATTTAGCACTTTTATAATCTATTCTAATTAGAATATATTCGCATTAAAATATCTGTAACACCGTGTCGGAGAAAGGACAATATATTCAATATTTAGCACCATTATAATATTATCTAATTAGAATAGATTCGCACTTAAATATGTAGCTGGCGTCTGGGAAAAGACAATATATTCAATATTTAGCACTTTTATAACCTATACTAAATAGAAGAGATTCTCAGTTAAATATCCACAGTGTCAGAGAAACGACAATATATTCAATATTTAGCGCCTTTATAATATCATCTAATTAGAATATCATTTGGTCATTGTAATCAAGTACCAAAGGAAGATGTTGTTTTTGGCGTTTTGTTTCTTTCGAAATTACATTGAAAGGGGCGGATTGTCTCCGAAACACCTTCGGTCATTGGGTGCATACCAACATACAGTGACGCGGAATAATTGGTTTGTTGTGCCAGTAAGTCTGAATACATGTCAGCTATCTGCATCAGTGAGGTTGCCTTTATATCACCCGTTCTGTAGGCACCAATCAAGCTTTACTTGGGACTGTCTTAAACATCCTATATACCAGCACATGCGCATTGTTTAACCAGGAAGAATGATAGAATAATCTGTTATTGTCTGAGTGGAGTTGCACAGACCACAAATCAAAATGTACTTACGACTGTCTTAAACATCCTAATATACCAGGTCATGCGCGTTGTTTAACCAGGAAGAACGATAGAATAATCCCTGTTATTGTCAGAGGAGTTGCACAGGCCAGCAAAGAAGGTGTACTTGGGACTGCCTTAACATCCTTATTCACCAGCCCATGCAAGTTTGAAAATATGTAGTATTTGTGCTAATTATAAGAAATATTCAATATTTATCATCTCAATACATCACAGAAGAAACGAACTCCTAAACCCAACCCGAGACTGCTGATCCCCAGAATTGGTTGCAATTGTCTTTTATTTTATTTGTTTACTATCAATGACTATAATTGACTACTCCAATTGGAGGTGGTCCTATACACAGGAGGGATATACCTAACAAGAACAAGAACATGGCTGCAATTTAGAAGAAATATTCAATATTTAGCATTTGTGCTAATTATACAATATATTTTCTTTCGGGAGAGGCAGTCCGACAATTTGCGTTTCCGAGTTCTCATAAATATTGAACATTTCTTCTGGCTGCAATTTAGAAGAAATATACATGTATACAATATTTGTGCTAATTATATCAGTTATGATGTTTGTTTGAGGGGGCATACGAACTATTTACATGGTCAGTGTGGGGAATTCTTATTGGTCGAGCCGTCAGGCCACAACAACAATGATTAAATGCGGTTTGTTTTCGTAAGACAATTTCAACTGATGCACATTTCCTGACCTAATACGAAACAGGCTCTATGAGTCGCGCATGCCCACAACGTCTTTGGGTTGAATGCGAATGCTGAGGCACAACGTCACAAACCCATTGGTACGACGTAGCTCTTCTTTTTCTTACATGTCGGCTTTGTGACGTTGCCTTGAAGGACAGGCTACATCAATTCCACGTTCCGCTATGGTAACGTTAACGCGTATGTGGTGTGTAGCTGACCTATTATACGCGAACTATTTATGGGATGGCAATTGACCAATCGGCTATCAAACAAACTACTCTGAGGCGTAATAATACAATATATTTTCTTTGGGAACAGGCAAGTCAAAGTGCTAACTAGCAGTAATCCTAGAAATTATCTTCAAAGTAGCACACCCTTTTCTAAATATCACTGATTTTAGAAATTATTTGCGAAGTAGCAGATCTGCTAAATAGCATGCGAGACAATAATAACCATTTCTGCACCTTAATGGTTCTCAACCATATAATTAATCATTGATACATGCATTCTTAAGTCATTGAAAATTATATGGGCTGTTGTTCATTTTTCCAACTTTTGTCAAACTTTTGCAGCTTCTGGGGTGGCAGTGTATAGGCATCACACTGAAGCCATTTATTGATTCGTGTCAAACTCCTTTATTTGTAGTTTTCGTATGCTGCCTCGTGTTAATCTGGGATTATAATGGGTATCTGGGATTATGAATATTGAAATCACATATTCTATAAATTAACCATGGGTAACAGCAGATGTGTTAATCAGTTGAGCATTCCATTGAATAATACACCAAGCTCTGATTACTGGTATATCATTTCATTGTTTTCAGCAATTGTAAACAGTAAAACATGGAAAATATCCCAGTGGTGTGAAAGCTGAATATTTCATTACCAGAAGAACATGTTCCATAACATACTGAATATTCAGCCCTCAGATTTAATAAAATGTTAACTATTAAAATCAAAATGTCCTGGCTGCACTAGTTCATTCTAAGACTATTTAAAAAATTTGGTAATATTTCTATATTACTTCCATTCAGTTTTAAAGTCAATCTCAGTGAACTCCGATATAATATCATGGAATATTATATGTGAATTTATATAAATCCCATGCAAATTTGAAACTACATCTGTTAGCCAATCAGGTGACTAGCTTGTTGAAATCACGCCCACAATAATTACACACGGTAGTACATGGACTAATATATAATATTGTCGGGAAACAGTATCCAAATATGGCATCATTTCCAGACAGATCCGTGAAGAGTTTACTCCCACCAAAAATTCTGGCTTTGTTAGGGGGCAGAAAATATCCAAAAATTGTGCCGCGCGAGATGTTAATCTCTGTGAAATAAACGTCAATCATTGTCAGATAAAAGTCAGAAATGGTCATGATTGGCTTATTATGGGATCTCGCAGAATATCTGCGAACATTTCGCACGAAGTGATCATAGCGTTATGTCTAGATGGTATTCACCTGATTTATCATCTTGGTTTACCTAGATTGTTTTAAAGTGTACTGTCTTGTTGAAACCAAGATGATCTGTTTTAAAACATTTTCAAATAATTGCATGCAAAATTACATTTGAACCATAATAATTTGTTTTAATAATATATTGCAATATTTAAACTATAGAATATTCTTTTAGTGTGAAAGGAAACTATGGATATTACCCCCATTTGAGAAGTCATTTCTGGTTTAAGTTCAATTAGACTCTTTCTCATGTACCCTATAGAAAATTAAATTTGTATGAGCAGTTTCTTCCAGAATTTCCAGATGACATTAGCCTTCATGATTTGTATCAGTCCCATCTAATTTCAGAGGTCCTTCATGTTCACCCATTCTGCACAGTTGATCACAGTTGACCTCCCACAGGGTTGAACACATGACAGTGTGAACAATAGACTCAAAACTTGCGTAACGTAGCTTCAAAATATTCCTTTTCTCAAAGAAATTCAACACAAAAAGTAGCTTGCGCAATTTCAAAATTGCTTCTTGTGGGTTTTTAAATCCCAGCGCAATTTTAAAAATGTTGCGCAATCTTGAAAATTTTAAAAACGCACAGGACAATTTTAAAATCATTTAGATTTAAAAAATGTGTGTAATGCACCACAAAATTGTACATCTATAATCTGCCTCTATGTTAAAAAGAAAATTAAAAATCTTTATTTTAACATAATTTGACCTGTAAAATGAAGTTGCTGAAATGCCGTAACCACCACTTTAAACCGAAATGTCGCGTACCGAAATGTTGCGTTCTGAAATATATCAAATTAACTACTTTGGATGCATACATGTACTATTCTATTAGCATTCTTGGAGTGATTGTTATAAAACAACTGAATGTCTCAATTGGCATATCAATATTTGACGTCAAAATTTAAGTCATTTTTGTATTTTATTTTAAAATTCATAGTTAGTAACATGGTATGGAACTTTTGTCCTGGAGATTTTTGCCTTGAATTCAAGACTGAAGAAATTTAATTCAGAGTCTGTTGTCATGTTTTAAAACATGATAAACATCAGCTCTAAGTCAGCTATTCTATGGACAAATTCCTTAATCCATTTGGACAGCACCATTCAGGGCAAACATAGGCCTACATTGTACATGTACATGTATAATGGCCTGCAGCTGTTAGAGACTTGAAGAGAGCACACACTGTACAATGTGGATTTAAGATAGGGGTGTCCACTCTTAAAACTGAGTTTAAAGCTACATGTACATGTAGTCTAGTAGCTGTAAGGGCATTTCAGCCTGTCCGTGACTCTTCGGCAGGGGACATTTCGGCTGTGAGATTTCATTAATCAAATTTTATTTTAATTCATAATTTGAAATTGAATTTCAGATAGTACATGTAAAACAGATGGAACACAAATTTATCATTCATTGATGTATGACAAAATAGGAATGCACTGCCCAATTAGTAAAAAAAATATGTTTTTGAGACACTGAAAAACACTGTAACGTCTTTTGACATCAGAGACGACGTTAATGAGGAAGTAGTCCATAGTTTCGGATTATTGGTCCCCCTCAAAAATATTTATATACATCAGAGCGTCCGGGTCTGACCACATGATAATTATCCTTCTCTATTTGATAACCAGTATTTATAGTACCAAGCTTCTAGGTACTACCATTCCTTCAAAATGACATATGCGGAGGGGTGGCTCGATTGAGCTATATGGCGGATCGGGTCGCGAAGTCAACCTTCGTCAGCCTCAGTTTCGTACGTTTTTCAGGTGTTTAAAAATAGGGTTATGTTGCATATGGGGTATGTGACAAAAATCGGCGTGGTCGACCCCATATTTTGAATAGCTTTTTTATCTTGCCTCCAGATGGGGAACACAGAGGAAAAATCTTGTGGCAATCGATTGTCAAGATTTCTCCAGGAAGTGAATGAAATATGGCGTATTTTGGGTCATTTTAATAGATTTTTCAGAAAATTTGGAGTACGTTCCGAGGGAAGAAAATTTATCTCGGGTTAAATTCGCATAACTGGCTTATATGTTAAATTAATGGTATGATCATTCCCATGAAGAAAATATGTACTTTTATATGGGTTTTCTGCATGGTTTGGCAACTCGGAAAGACGGAAGGGCTATACCGAGGGTCTATTTCCAGCAACGAGGGGTCTACTGTGGACTGCACCCTATATGCAATACCCTATATACAGCAAATATATACTATAACGTATGATAGGATCTGCTGACTTGTAATCAGCCATTTGCCTCGTCTTTTTGACTCAAATCGTTCACTTTTATACCATTTTAATGTGCGCATTCAAATCTTTCGAATCTCGGACAGAATATTTAGAAATTTTCAGGTGTAACATAGAACAACTACGCCGATAAAATATGTTGCCCGGCAGGACTACACAGATTTACCTCCCCTTGGACAGGGCGACTATGGCATCTAGTATGCATTATCTTGGACACTAACACCAAATTAATTACTCAGCAGCATATTTCCCAAAGTAAAACTCGTCGACAATGTTAAATATGGTGAATCGGTAACAATTATTTGCATATTAGCAATTATTTTTGAAGATTTTGAGAGAATATTCGATATTTACCAGACGAAGGAAAGTAAAAATTTAACATCAGTTTGACCATAATTCCAGTTAATTTTACATACATATTGCCTATCTGATGTGGTTTAGAAGCTAGAAAGTGAGATTATAATTCAGACAATTGCTGCGAAGCCATTGCCATGGTTATTACTATAACATTTGAGGTATTACCTCAAAATGTCGATTTCAAATGGAAAAACCCACCAAAACAAAGATGGGGTAGGGGGAAAGGGAAGGGCCGGATATCCAACCAAAAGGCCCTTATCTGGCAAGTGTAATATACTAGTGTACTCGTATACTCTCATAGACTATTATGCGCCAGCAACACTTTTTTCCATAAAATACACCTTAACCATATAGGAAGTAGTCCATAGTTTCGGATTATTGGTCATTTTAATATATTTTTCAGAAAATTTGGAGTACGTTCCGAGGGAAGAAAATTTATCTCGGGTTAAATTCGCATAACTGGCTTATATGTTAAATTAATGGTATGATCATTCCCATGAAGAAAATATATACTTTTATATGGGTTTTCTGTATGGTTTGGCAACTCGGAAAGACGGAAGGGCTATACCGAGGGTCTATTTCCAGCAACGAGGGGTCTACTGTGGACTGCACCCTGACATCAAATTTCGAGCATCCTCTACGCAACGTCGCGGCAATGCAGTGAATGGAACAGTTGTGTAACAATGTTGTGTTGTGGCGTGGTTTATCGTTCGATAATAACGTCACAAGTTCCGACATGCTTGTGGCACTGTGCACTATAATAACATTAATAACACTGAAATTAAAAAAAATTAGTCGTGAAACAAGAAAAAAGTTATAAATTCTATAATTTGGAAGATTATCCTGGATATGACGTAAACTAGATCAACAAAGGCTAACTAAAAAACAAGACATTTATTGTCCCATAACAAGGTCGTAATAAGCTATCTTTTTTGTGGATGGTTATTGAGCAAAGCAGTGCAGGAACTGAGAAAATTATTCCTGATTTAGGAAGCTTTTTGAATGTCTCCACATTAGGGTAAGCCACTGTTTCCATTTTAGGAAACCTTCAGGAAGCGAATTATAGATACATGTATAAAACAAATGTTAAGTTGTTCAGATAATAGGAAACACACAGATTTTTTCCTTACAGGTACATTATTTTTCAGGAAACGTATTTGTAATGATATACTGCTTTAGACTCATACGTTGATTCGTAGATTATAGAACTTCTGAGGTATATGCTCCAAGTTAATTTGTGCTCAAGTTATTATGCCATCATCATTTGGTATGTTGATATGGCCTCTATGGCATAGAGTAAGCTGTTGGTATGCCGTAATATCATCTGTTGACCATGATATAGCGTCATAACGTCACCTGTCCAATGTTTAATATGTCACCATTCTTCAGGACTTTAGCATCCATGGTAATTTGTAAACAATAGTGTGTATCTCCACGTAACATCGGGTCATCCATGGGAAATGGATAAACATTTGGACAATCTGTATATTTACTAACAATTTTGATAAAATTTAGCAGATCACTTGATGAAGGCTCTGTCATGAAAGTCAAAATCTTGTGCATTAAATATGTTTATGTGGAGTATAGCTCAGAACTGTCTATTTCTTACGTTTGTAATTGTTCCAGTTTGACAAAGTTAATGTTTCCCATTCAGGAAACTTTATGAATGTCTCCAACTCAGGAAACACTGGCATTTGGATGAACCAAGGTTGCCATTGTAGGAAACCATCACATTAAGACTGGAATGTACACATGTATGTATCTTTGACTACATGCATCTCAGACTAAGGAAGACTAATAAACTAGACACTTATCATGTCATTGCAATGTCATACCCAGAAAATTATTCTTTTTGAATGTCTCCAATTCAGGAAATATTCACATTTGGGCAATATAAATGTACATTGTATGTGAAACAAATGATTAGTTGTCTTACAACAGCAAAACGCCTAGATTTTCCTTAATATTATTTTTCAGAAAACGTATTTGTAAATTGTAATGGTTTGGGAAAAGTGGCAAATGTAAAACACATGAAATGTATTCAGATTATAGGAAACACTGAGATTTTTTCCTGAATATAATTTTTTTCAGAACACGTTTGTAATAGTTCCAGTTTGAGAAATGTTTCTACTATGTACGTATGTATGTTTCCTTTTTAGGAAATATTACAAATGTGTCCAGTTTTGGAAACATAACAAATGTTTCCTGTTTTGGAAACATAACCAATATGTTCCTGATTTAGGAAACATTTTGAAAGTTTCCAATTCAGGAAACGTTTGCATTTGGGCGAACCAAGGTTTCCATTTTAGGAAACCATATGGTATTAAGACTGAAATATCTCAGACTAACGAAGGCTAACGAGCAAGATACTTATCGTGCTATAACAAGGTAGTAGTATCGGTAAGGTTTCTTTGTGTGGATGGTCACTGTGCAGAGCAGTGCAGGAACCGAGTAAATTTGGATAAAATTTTATTCTTTTATTATTTGCCAGATTATAATCACAAGGACATTTTTTTATTATCTATCATGTAATAACACCAAACTTTCCTATTTATATCACAACTGAGTATACAGTTTGTGTTTTTTGTAATTTATGAATCAAAACTTAAATTTTCCTGTTCAGGAAATACATTTCCTGATCGATTTGGAAACAAATTGCCAGAATGGATAATATGATACTCATTTAGGAGTCGTAACAGACTAGTAAAAAAAAAAGATTTTGAGAAATATATCAACAAAAAAGAACCTTCTCCATCCCATAAACTTCATCTTCTCTAGCCAAGTCGACATACATCACGTTGCTCTGTACATTGCCTTGGCATACTTCTCTAGTAAAGTTGGAACGTTAATCCTCCTTGATGATTGGATGCAGAGACGGCGTGCTGCATCCAATCAGAATGCGCGTTACGTAGTAGTTGGTTTCCCAAGATGACGGTCCCCACTAAGAATGAGTTGTGTCGAGTATGCGGGGAAATTCTACCGAAAAAGATACAGGAAGAGCACTTTCACGGCCACTTTCGGTGTTTCTGATCAATTGAATCAGATTTTAGGACACGCTGCAAGGTCGAACGATAACGAACTTGAGATTGAAGGGGAACAACTCCTGGTGGCAAAAAGTCTCTCGCCGTTAAAACTTCCACTAGGTGGCGCAGAGCAGTATTCCTCTGCCACCAGACAAGAATGTCAAGGCAGCGTAGAGAGCTTCGCGATGTAGTTGACTTGGCTGGTGAAGATGATAAACTTGGGTTATACATCAATGTCTGAGTTCAGCATCGGAGGTTAAGCAAAAACATGGTGGGTGCATAAGCTAGCCTTCCATCTTTAGTAGACTTTCCAAACCCTCTGAAAAACTCTTCTAAATATCTATTTTCTCGAAGGGAATGCACATACCTTTATTTCAAGGTGCAAGCCATTTATATGCAACTTATATAATTTGGAAACAAGTTTCTTTCCTCGGAATGTACTCCATATTTGTTTTTCAAAAATGTAGAAGTGAATGGCCCAAAATAATTCTGTCCACTTCATGGAAAAATCTTGCATGACACAGGTTGAGTTTAATAGGCCTTTTAACTCAAGTGGGACATACATTGATGCAGTCTGTGGACTACATGTACATCCTTGGCTGGAGACCGCTTGAATTTTGGTGTCATGCAAGCACCTGTGACCAGTCTGCTAAAATACTCTACAAAGCTATAAACTAAACAAACTACACGTATCTGCATCAGGAATTGGGGGCATATAAACCCAAGATAACATGGGGTTTCATTTCACTTGAGGCTAAGACAGTTGCCAGCTTGATGTCCCATAGTTTATTTACACACTGTCCATGCAAAGAGATTTATTGTAGTAATACCCATTGATCTACAGCAGAGCTCAGCAGTATGTACCCTATTATGTTGATCACCAACACTTAAGTTACTTTGATGATCCAGTTTATTCAGGTCTCCAAATTATCACTGGATATCATAACAAGTGCCTATTATCATGACTTTATGTGAAGTATATTTATTTACTTTTGCAATTCTGTTATATGGTATATATTAGTGAACATATTGGTACAGGTACTACATACAGCCTGGAGAAAGGTCTTCAATTTTGTGCTTCAGAGAATGTAACATATATCACATCTTAGACTGAATGATAAACTAAAATGAGCTTAACTGTTGGTAACAAGTTGGCCTTGAATCAAGAGTCAAGAGCTCACATATCCAATACTGAAATTGACAATAGTCAAACACACGAAAATAGTAGTTTTCCTGCAAATGGATTCCTTTCAAGCGAGATAATTTTTCATGAACAGGGCTGCACGAATTGCGCGGACAATAGGTTTGGTTACGCAATTTTCATTATACGTAACCCATTTTCAGTTCGCTTGAATTACGGATATTAACCTGTATACAATAGTGATGGGTTATGCAAATCAGAGAAGGGTTACCCAAAAAATTTTAGCGTAACCCATATTTGGGTTAAGCAGCATTTTCAGTTTGTGCAGTCCTGATAAAGAAGAAAGTGATGAAGTAAATATTTGTTCTTGAGTTAATAAACAGGTATGAAGTTCGTAAATGACCCCTCTTCCCATTAAATTAGTAAATGTATGGTTTTAATTTCACAACAGTTTAACTAAATGTACCGCTTTCAAATAAGGGAGACAACTCCACAGGACAAATGCCATATACATGTATGGGAGAGAACTCTGAGTATTCCAACCTACATGTAACACATATAATCAGCTAAACTTGATTCAGTTTTGGGGGACTGTGACCTTGACCTTTGACAAATTGATCTCAAAATGTATGGCTCTTTGCCATGCGAGTAAGGTATACTCAAAGTTTGGTACTCATACCTTGAAACTAGAGATATCGCATGGACAACAAATGTTAATGGATGAATGGACAGAACGCAACATCGCATTACACGACTTCGTCTTCGACAGGCATATGAAAATGTGACTTAATGATTTCTTGATTTTGGGGTCAGTGACCTTGACTTTTGACTCACATTCTGGCATGAAACACATCATGTCTCTTTAATGTATCTACTTGCAGAAATAAGTTATTTTTAATGATTTCCTGATTTTGGGACACGACACATCGTCTTCCCTCAATGTATCAATGGACACACAAAAAAACATGATATTTATGAATTTCATGATTTTGGTGTTCACAGTGACCTAGACCTAAATTTTGGTACCTGACAAACCGTCTTCCCGTGATTTCTCAATGGACACAAATGATCATGATATTTAACAATTTCACGATTTTGGGGTCACAGTGACCTTGACCTTTGACCTACATTTTGGTATACATCGGGTCCCCCTAATGTTTCTACTGACACAAAAGACCTTCGACCTTGACCTATTATTTGATATATGTGTAACACTTCATTTCCCCCTATTGAATCCACTCACAAAAAATTGAAATTGTTAATGATTTCCTGATTTTTCGATCACACTGACCTTCGACCTCTGACCTCTACCTACATTTGGTATGCAACACATTATTCTCCCCTAGAGCATTCACTCACCAAAAATTAGAACTGTAGATAGAAAACCGTCAATGATCAATGATTTCCTGATTTTAGACAACAGTGACCTTTGACCTCTGACCTCGACCTCAATTCTGGTATGCGACACATCGTCTCCACCTAGTGTATCCACTCACAAAAAATTACAACTGTGGATAGAAAACGTTCACAGATATAGACCGGACACGAACACTTCCTATTTTTGAGGCCAGTGACCTTTGACCTCTGACCTCGACCTTGATTTTGGTATGCGACACATATCTCCCCGTAGGGTATCCACTCACCAAAAATTAGAACTGTAGATAGAAAACTGTCCCAGATATAGACCGGACACGAGGGACGGACGGACAGATGGACGGAAACCGCCATCACATAATACGTCCGCCTTTTGGCGGGCGTATACAAAAAATTATCAATCCTTGGAATTTTATATGGTTTTAAGTGTTACTGAATGATGTGCATACAAACACAAGTTAATCACCTCCGCCAGGTGACTGGGCTAAGGTGTTCAGGCCCAATGTTTCCTTTTATCGCAAGAAAGTCTGCATTTCTTCGATAAATTATCATTATTTGAAGTCTCTCGAGAGCCTTTATAAACCATTACTCAGGGCTGTCAAAATTGGGACATGGGGTCTTTATATTTTAACCGGCAATTCATTAATTCTGAAAATGTTCAGCTTCGATTGGCATACACTGGCCTGAAGGAATAACATGTTTTCTTCCACTGGATATAGGCCTAAGCCATGGGTGGGGGAGTCATTGGTCTCACTGATTATAAAAATACAAATATAAGAATGTGGGTGGCAAAATAGTTGGGTAATTGTTGGATTTCCAACCAAATTATATCTGATCTTGGATTTCCAGTTAAAAGTTTTATTTGTCCGTTGGATTTCCAGATAAATTCATGCATTTATTTGAAGATTTCCAGACAAAAACGCTTCTTTACAAAAAAAATTCCAGAAAATATAATTTACCAGGACTTAAAATTCCAAAACAAATCTGTAATTTCATTGGAATTCCAGTTAAAATGAGGTTTTTGAGCAGCTGGATTTCCAGCTAAATTGTAGATAATTTTGTGAAATTTTTGGAATTTCCAGCTGGAAATTCTCTCAAAATTTTTTTCTTCTTTAGGGGGGGTACGGATTATTTCTGGAATAGCCCATTCTGAAATCGCTTTTTTCAAATTTACCATGCATGAAACTTGATAAAAACCATACATATATTGTTTGCTAAGCCCGACTTGATTTCCTGGATGTAAACTTGATATTCTGTCTCAGAATAACGAAGTCGGGAGGAAGAAATAAAAAGGAAAAATATAAAAATGCCAACGAAAATTTCCATAAAACGTTGTCGAGAAGCCGCCCAGAAAATATAAAATACTCACAGAAAACCCCTTCAAAATATATTATTCTTTGGTATAGTTGAAGTACAGAAGCTCAGTTTATATTTTCAAAGTGCGGGTTTCGATGAAATCCGCTAAACAAACTTTATTTTCAAATTTTTGTTGAGTTTCTGCGCCACGTAATTTCGTCGAGATGAGATAAAATGGCGTCTCCCTCAGATAATGAGCACTTCGATGTAGGTCACGTTACCACGCTTGTCCAATCAAGGTAACCGATATCGGGTCAGTTGTTAGCGTTACTAGAGAAACGGGGAAACACCCCTTGCAGTTTCTCGATGTTATCTTTCGAAATCAAGCCTTCAATCAGGAACTACAAGGAATTCCCTTTCCAACGAGACGAAACGTCGGTAGAAAGGCAGCTGAAAAATTCAGATTTTTCGCTGTAATTCCTCATAATTCGCCATTTTCGACCGCAATTCTACCAAAATACTGTAGTCTCTTCAAATAAATTTTATTTACGCTGACAACATCGTCGATTTTGCTAGAAGTTATTTGTTTAACCCTCTCAGGGCCGAATTAATTCTACCGGAAGGAAAAATCTGATATTATGAGAAAATGATCCCCTTGGCCAAATGTAATCAATTTCACAAAAAAAAAATTTTCACCTGCTGCCCGCAAAGGATTCTGGGAACGTTGCAAATTTGCAACGTTAGCCATAAAGGTTAGCTATACATCAAAGGCAAAAAGTTTTAATGATCTCCAAAAATGAAAAATACAGTTTTCTATGTCTTTATAAATAAGTCATTTGATATGAAAGTTGCTATAAAGACGAAACAGGTCTGAAATTCGTGTTGTGTGGGATCAAAATCTCCCTTTACAGCAGTTAGACCACCTTTTTGGCACCACATAAAATGGACATAAACTAATGTATAGATAAAGTAATCAAAGCTTTTTTGGCTGATTTACTAATTGTTCTAATTTATTTATTTTATTTTTCTCCTTTATCCTGTTTATTTATGTATTTGATGTTTTACAATGAGACCAGGGTTGTTTCATTCATATATGAGCATTCATAATTCGTAAGATAACTTCTTCAGCAGTAATGTGGCGAAACATCTCTATTTGAAGCTTATGTAATGCCAAAATACCCCAAAGTAATAAATAGAACACGAAGAAAAGAAATATACATTTATAATATGTTTGTTCAAAGAAATCAAAAAAATTTCAGTCCGTACAACTGGGCAAATGTTGCAAATATGCAACAACTACATCAACACAAATAGGACAACTGAGGTCAAACGTTGCAAATTCGCAACAACAGAAAAAAACAATTTCTGGGAAAATAACTATGAACAATTTTACTTATTATACAGCATCTACTGTATCTATACTAATTCCTCTTATTACATATGCGGTACAATATTGATTATGACAGAGGATTCTTGTGATATTTACCTCAATTCGGCAAGTGCACAACCAGATTTCTTCTCACATGGAAGCTGCCATATTGAAAGGATGCTAACTACGCCACCTGGTGAGCTAGGTATGAACTCTAGGTTGCAAAAGTGCAACAGTGTCCTTCGGTGTTACCTAAATACATATAACATGAAAAACCATATTCATGGATAAATAGCTGATTGGCTAATGAGCTGTTGCTAATTTGCAACGCGCGCCTGGAGAGGGTTAATAGCACAAATGGATATAAAATCTGATGTCCATCTGAAAGTGTTTTGCTTTGTCTTCAAACTCCTTTGTCCATCTAGAGAAGAAATACTGAAGTGTAAAGTCTGATATCTATTCTTCAGCAGCTGTCCATCAACAATTGAGTAGATTCAAGACCTGCATGTTTATTCCAGCGTGTCGACTCTGATATAAGGAATTCTAATATCTAGAGATGTTATCCAGATTTCATGAAGTTATAAAAAAAACTGTTAAATGTTTGCGATTGGAAAGAAAATATGTAGGCTTCAAGGTGGAGTAGCAACAAACCTAAACTGGAACCTCTAATACAAACTGCGATAAATTCTCTAAATCAACGACTTCCAATTCCATATCACTAACTGCAGTTCTGTCTGACGAATGTCTGGTGAACCTGGATTCAGTTGATGTGAGCTGTGATACTCCATTCCGATCCATTCTGTATATCACACACAATCCCAAGAATAACAAAGCCATTTTTTTTTTTATTTAAGGCATTTATTTTTCAAAAAATTTGGTTAGTATATTGAATAAAATATTTTGATTGGGCAAAGAAAATATTTTGATTGGGCAAAGAAAAGAAAAAAGCAAAAAAAAAAAAAAAAGCAAAAAAAAAAAAAAACCCTACCTACCTACCTGGATTTTTTTTCAGCCGTTACCAGAAACACAGAATTATTTTTCATAGGCCTTACGTGAACATCGTGACCCAGAACTATTTTTGGGTTACGCAAATTTTTGAAATTTCGAGGCCTGGGTACAACTCCAAAACGGGGAACATTCCCAAATTGGGAAACATATTTCCTGAACAGGAAATCTTTGGCAAATATTGTTGTTCATTCATAAATTGCAAACAACACAAATATTATACGGCGGATTCCACGCAAAACTGTACCACTAACTCCCATTTCTGTCTGTCCTTGACGGATTATGACATTAGAAACACCAATAACTTGGAAAACATCATAAACAAACACAGTTCCCTGTACCTTATTATCTAAAATGTGCCAATGAATTGCATAAGATGAAAATAAACAAGTGCCCCTATGAATTATTTGTACAGTTTTTAATTTAGCGGAACAAAACACAAATGACATTAGTAACATTTGTGTTACTAATGTCATTTGTTCGTCAAAATCTATTTCGTATACATGTATGTACAAGAAATTTCTTATAACAGAAGCACTTGCATATGCTCAGTGGAATAATAGGCCAAGCATATTGATGTATCTGTACCATTGTCAGTGTATGTCATCGCCTATGCTGTAATATTGAGCCTTTTCAAAAACGTTGTACATGTCATTTCTGTCAAGGGAGTTGGACAGACATGACACTAGAAACGTTTTTCAAACGCTCATAGTATCGATGTATTGGTATTTTATACACTGGCAATGGTACATATACATGTATCTCAATAAGGTCAAGCTAGTACCACTGTAAATCTTTAATTGATTAATTTAATTGACATTTGTTTTGTGGTGAATATTGTAAAAAAAAGTTGGACAGACATATGACATTAGAACAAATGACATTAGAAACATTTACATTTCTGTCTCTCTATTATACTGCAGATAAGAAATGTGCAGTGTAAAACTGTTTATATTCAGATATGCATACATTACACAACATTTGTGGGTTTAGCAAACACAGTACAAGACACAGAGTCAGTTTTTTTACATTTTTAATGTTCCAAACGTCATTTTCCGGTGAGACAGACAATTTGACGGAAAGTGGTACACTTTTTCGTGGAATCCGCGCTCAAATGTCATCTAAATAAGTAAGTTTAGTATTGTTTCATAATACAGAATAATTATTTTTTCTCATTATGGTTTCAATTGTTCAAATAATGCTATTATTAAATTTGGATCCTAATTTTCTCAGTTACTGCACTTCTCTGCACATTGACCATCCACGCAAAGATAGTTCACTTTGACCCTGCCGTCACATGATCAGTGTCTTGATCGTTAGCCATTGTTAGCCCGAGATATTCCAGTCTGTATATGATGGTTTCCTGAAATAGAAACATTGGTCAGCCCTATGGTGGGCTAATGATCCATTGAAACCATAATAAGAAAAAATAATTATTCTGTATAATGAAACAGTACTAAACTTGCTTATTTAGAGGACATTTGAGTATAATATTTGTGTTGTTTGCAATTTATGAATGAACAAACATATTTGCCAAAGATTTCCTGTTCAGGAAATACGTTTCCTAATTTGGGAATGTTCCCTGTTTTGGAAAAGTTTCCTGTTCAGGAAATATATTTCCCAATTTGAGAACGTTCCCCGTTTTGGAGTTGTACCGCACTGATAGACTAAACACCACCACTGCATGGTCTTTGATAATCCCAATATCAGTAACCATGGTAACAATAGACTAAACACCACCGCTGTGTGGTCTCTGATAATCCCAATCCCAGTAACCATGGTAACAATAGACTAAACAACACCGCTGTGTGGTCTCTGATAATCCCAATATCAGTAACCTGGTAACAATAGACTAAACAACACCGCTGTGTGGTCTCTAATAATCCCAATATCAGTAACCATGGTAACAATAGACTAAACACCACCACTGTGTGGTCTCTGATAATCTCAATATCAGTAACCATGGTAACAATAGACTGAACACCACCACTGTGTGATCTCTGATAATCTCAATATCAGTAACCATGGTAACAATAGACTAAACAACACCGCTGTGTGGTCTCTAATAATCCCAATATCAGTAACCATGGTAACAATAGACTGAACACCACCACTGTGTGATCTCTGATAATCCCAATATCAGTAACCATGGTAACAATAGACTGAACACACCACTGTGTGGTCTCTGATAATCCCAATATCAGTAACCATGGTAACAATAGACTGAACACCACCACTGTGTGGTCTCTGATAATCCCAATATCAGTAACCATGGTAACAATAGACTAAACACCACCACTGTGTGGTCTCTGATAATCCCAATATCAGTAACCATGGTAACAATAGACTAAACACCACCACTGTGTGGTCTCTGATAATCCCAATATCAGTAACCATGGTAACAATAGACTAAACACCACCACTGTGTGGTCTCTAATAATCCCAATATCAGTAACCATGGTAACAATAGACTGAACACACCACTGTGTGGTCTCTGATAATCCCAATATCAGTAACCATGGTAACAATAGACTGAACACCACCACTGTGTGGTCTCTGATAATCCCAATATCAGTAACCATGGTAACAATAGACTAAACACCACCACTGTGTGGTCTCTGATAAGCCCACTATCAGTAACCATGGTAACAATAGACTAAACACCACCACTGTGTGGTCTCTGATAATCCCAATATCAGTAACCATGGTAACAATAGACTAAACACCACCACTGTGTGGTCTCTGATAATCCCAATATCAGTAACCATGGTAACAATAGACTGAACACCACCACTGTGTGGTCTCTAATAATCCCAATATCAGTAACCATGGTAACAATAGACTGAACACACCACTGTGTGGTCTCTGATAATCCCAATATCAGTAACCATGGTAACAATAGACTGAACACCACCACTGTGTGGTCTCTGATAATCCCAATATCAGTAACCATGGTAACAATAGACTAAACACCACCACTGTGTGGTCTCTGATAAGCCCACTATCAGTAACCATGGTAACAATATACTGAACACCACCACTGCATGGTCTCTGATACATGTAATCTCAATCTCAGTAACCATGGTAACAATAGAATGAACACCACCACTGTATGGTCTTTGATAATCCCAATATCAGTAACCATGGTAACAATAGACTGAACACAACCGCTGCATGGTGCAGTGGTTTCTAAACCCGAAACACTAAAGGTTACTTATTATGGCCACCTACATCCATGCCTCCACCTGATACTAAAAAAACGTGAGATCCCGGAATCTGGTCCCAGGCATCATACACAGACGTCACTGTATATTGGACATCTCTCCAGCTACATGTATAACATATAGAGTGCGTACTCACCATTAATATCAAAGATACGTCGTCAATAAGGCGGACCATGTTGTAACCGAGTTTTGATCTACAATAAAAGGATAGTAGTATTAGTACATTATTTGGGTACAGATTATCAGTCCAAAGAGCACTGCCAGAATTTGTCAACTCTGGTACATTCAGCAGTTAATGAATATACAGATTGTGCATGTCCGAATCGAAATAAAGACCTCGGAAGTCGGTTTCAAATTTCTGAGATAAACACCAGTTGGAACTCGTCCAGCAGTTTAGACCTTCGGCTGCGGCCTCAGGTCTAAACCGCTGGACTCGTGCCAACTGGTGTTTATCTGAAAAATTTGAAACCTTTTCCTCAGTCTTTATTTCTTAAAGGTGAACTGAAAAGCTTTCCAATGTTCTGTTAAAATGTCATAAAACAAGAACTTCTATAATTGTTACAATTATGTGTGGTAATACATGTAGTTCTGTGGGTTATTGTTTTATTTTGGGTATATGTGAAGTCAAAACTTATACCGAGAGCCAGAACTTTTAAAAACGTCATCTCTTGCCTCCCGTTGTTTTTGGAACGTCATGACGTTATAGTGGTCCTCGTTCATTCATCCGACGTAGCATGACGTCACATTTGAATAAAACTTGAATGAAGGGGACCACTATAAAGTCATAACGTTCTACAAACCAAGAGAGACAAGCGATGCAAGTTTTCAAGACGGATTTATAACAGGATAACTTAAATATTGTTATTAGTACAATTTTGCAAACTATATTTGCCCCGAAATCGTATAAAAGTTATGTCACATAAGACAAGATGCATATAAGCAACAATTTAGATAAAATTAAAAGCTTTGCAGTTCACCTTTAAACAATACATGAAAGAATTCTAGAGGAGAATTTGTGTGATTAATAAAAGGTGGTTTAGGCATTTTATCTATGACTTGAAATCTGAAATCCTGACAGAATTTGAAAAGAAGTATGATCAATTATATTTGAAAAATCATCCTACAAGACTGAAATTTTAAAAAATTATCTGTCATGTCTGTTGTGATCAATTTCTTGAAACCAGTAAAATTTGTTCTATTCCGTGAACGCTGTGCAGGCAATGAAATGAAAGAGCCATAATTGAGGACGGCCATAATAGGAAGCCAACCCGTACATTTCCATGCATCACATCAGGGATTCATAGAAGTAAAAAAAATTGCCACCGGAAACTGAAATTTCAGTATTTTTTTTACCTCAATTGAGTTTTTATCAGTGTTTGCCACCGGCGTCCTGATTGCTATTGAGTTCTTTTTTGTGTTTTTGCCGCCGCCATATGTAATGGTTCTGAGAAAGAGTTTACAGCTTAGAATAAAGTAAATCATTGAACTGTCTTAATTTATTTGAACAAGAATAGAATATTCCATCACCACAAAGTCAGCCTCCTAGGGGTGCAGTCTATCGGAGATGGCTCAATTCCCATCTCCTACCGACAACTGCACCCCAATTACTAGTATTGTTTCAGGTATGAAAATATTTTTGTCAATTTAAATAATCCATGATATCCTTCCTAATTTGGAATGAACGAGATCTGAATTGCGATATTTAATCCCAATCAGGGGTTTTCCCTAAAATGTTGAACAGGCCTCGAAATAAGACAGCACGGGGCGATCAAAAAATTGATACCCTGATTTTTGGTCCAGATGATCCATTTTTTGATCTCCTAGGAACCAATCGATCACCTGAATCGATCACCTAAAACTAGAGATTTCGTGTTGTATGAATGGATTGGTTTTTCTTAAGTGGAATTGTGCAAAATGTCTCAATCTGCATGACAATTTACTAAATTCATTTCAGGAAATATATCCAAGATAAAACTTGACATTTTAAGAACGTGTTTTACTCCTTCCTGACTGTCTCTTAACCCTATTATTAGTATAGTACTGTCGATGTCCGAGTGCCAGGCTGTCAAAAACAGTGACTGTCAAGTCGTTGGAATTGACAAATAAAATGAAATAATGGATGGTATTTGATGTACGATACATTAATTTGAAACCCTGAACATACATTCGGAACATATGTGGCATTTTACAGCTTTAGAAATATTTAGGAAACGCAATTTGGTAAAAATATTGTACCGTAAAACTCGCGTAAGAAATTTGATCACCTTCAGATTACTACCGATGGACGGTCTGTTTTGCTTCATTCCGACTAAATAACTCATCTAAAATCTTATAGATGTCACGATATGTATTCCTGGTTACACTTAGGATAAAGAATACTGAAAATTTATTAAACATTCGGTAAAAATCCTGTTGTTTACGCGACGCATGGTTTCGGTGAGCGAAGCCGGACGCCATTGTGATTCTGTCAAATTGGACCACGGTGCATGCGTACTCATTGGCGATATTTTATGGTTGACCAATCAGTAAGTCGTGTTATGTCAGGTGATCAGGTTTTCGCGAGATTGAATGAAAAGAATTTAAAACACATGACCAGTTTACCCAATAACATCGACGCATTTCTACTACGTGACCCAAATGCATGTGTAAATGGAAACACGAGTTGTTGCCCTTGAATTTTTTTATCTCGAACGTGGAGAATGTCTTCCTGTAAACGATCTTGTAAACAAGGTGCGTTTTTACTCGTTTTAACGAACTTTTCTGAATAAATGACGCGCGTACGTCTAAAAAAATTTTAAACGGAGTCGAATTTTAGCATTTACCGGAATTGAGTTTATAGCTGAGAAATTGAATATTTACTGTGTTAAACAAACACACTTCAGTTTTTTACAGTCCGAATTGAGTTTCCTAGTGAATTTTGCCACCGAATACCAGTGGCAAAAACCGACGTGTATGAATCCCTGCACATGGGTGTACCGGACTTGGTCTTCGCCAACTCTACACAGCCCTGAGTTTTAATAGACTGGCTCACATGTCTGACATGAATTCTCATTGCCTTTATTGGCTTAGTTTCTTCATACATGCATCTTTATGTAGCATAGAACGCTTTTTTCTTTTTGTATGTATCTATGTTTTTTTACCTGGCTGCAAGTGGGCATCTTTGTACAATATTAAAATTCTATTCTATAGTACTGTAAATGATAAAACATCTTTAAAAGATAGAATAATAGTATAATACCTCGATCAAGGTATTTTCCCCATCTGCACTCTTTCCTGTACGACTTTCAAATAATTGCCAGTTATGATCAGCCCCTTAACAAAGGTTATTAAACAGCTGCTATTTCCACAACTGCATGAGACTCGGTTGGGGCGGGAGAGGGTGGAGAGACTGGAGTCGCTTGGATGTTGCATAATTATTAGCCCGGAAAGGAGTCTATTTTTTTTTTTTTTTTGTTGTCGAACGAAATGCCAAGGCCCCTTACCTTATATTCACGTATTTCAGCTAGAGTTTCTGAGTTAGCATAATTATTATGAGTAATGTTGTCAGGTTGTTGTTGTTGTTGTTGGACTGCCAGTATTGGTGTTGGGCATGCAGGCATGCGGAGAGCTGAACTGGGAATGAATTTGCGATATAGCCATTTATATTTCTCCATTTTAGCTCTCAACAACAAAATCTTACCTCCGATCATCAAAAAAAAACTCAGGACAGGTGCAGAAAAACCACACACAAATTATTTCCATTCGCGATTTGTTCTTCCGGTGATGGCGGGGAAACCCCTTGAACTAATAGCCTACATTTGTGTTAGTGACGCCAACCTTTTTGTGCATGCAGGCATAAACGGAAGTGTACATGATGGAGGGGTATAGGAGTGAGGTTTTCTCCGAGCACATGCTTCCGGTTTGCATATTCAGACCTTTCTCTGGGCCCGGCAGCTGGATTTTGTGTCACAACTTCTGTACGATACAACTAACTAGCAGAAAGCACTGCTCTAGAACAACTGACATCTCCGAGAGAAGTAGCAGCAGCTACTCCAGGAGAAATCGCAGAAGCCCTATAGGCGTACCACAGGAGAAGTAACCGGACCAGTGCAACGTGCGCCACTGCCCTGGCCACTGCTCTGTCAACTAGTAGTGACAGAGCTAGTAGTCCTTGTTGAAGTTCAGGACAAGTGATATATGCCCCTCATCCACCCCAGGACAACTAGCAACTATATACTGTAGTACCGTACAACTAACAACAGCTTGTATGACTCTCAGTCTCGAGATTCATAACTGTCAACCAACACTACCACAGGACATAACATCTAGCACTGTTCAGGATATTTATTTAGCAGCTAGCATACTCCGGGGCATTCAGATAGCACTACTCCAGGACAACTAGGAGCTATAGCACTACTCCATAGTAAACACTACAACTTGCATCAGTTCTACTGAAAACATACAACATTGAACTTGTGTTGAACAGTTGAAGCAAAACCATCTTCACGGAAATTTGTAACATTTTTGCTCACTGCCATTTCCGGCGTAAAAAAACATGCTGCCTACACATAGGCGTTGGGCACTGCCTAGAACTCTAGGCGACAGAGTCTCACTATCCGTGTTCACTCTAGGCGGTGTTTTCCTTTTCTGGTATGAAATCGTGTGGATTTGGCGGACATACAACCCAACACCAATTTTAGTCGATTATATTCAGGTTGCCATTGGAATATTTTTTGGATTTCAAATCTACGGGAACATGTTCATGCTGGCGACAACGGATACTTCTGTAGAACCAATCAAAAGAGAGGAATTACCTGAAATGTTGTCGGAAGGATGGAAGTATTGTGCGAAGTGCCAAAAAAATTGTCCGCCCAGATCTCATCATTGTAAAATCTGCAATGTTTGTATTTTACGGCGGGATCATCACTGTTGGTTCGCAGGCTACTGTATTGGCCACGCTAATCACCGATATTATCTAGTCATGGTTGTGTACATCGTCGCTACTGCTGTATACTGTAATCTATACAACTGGAGCTTTGTTTGGGGTGTTAAAGGGGAGATATCCATGCCAAACTTAATTTCATTTACTTGCCCCCACCTGGGTTGGATGTTAGGATACTATGACTTGTATACGATGGCAATAACATTTCTTTCGACTGTTGGGTTTGTTTTGTTTATATTATTTTCCTGGCTCCTTCAAATTCAACTGGCTCAGCTGCCGCAGGGACAAATGAAATACGAACGGAAGAAAGGGATAACGAAGTTCAACCAGGGATCATTGAAACGGAATTTGAAAGAGATCCTCGGAGATCAAACTGTTCTCGTTTTCCTCCTACCATGGATAGGCTCAAATCTTCCAAATGATGGAATCACCTTCGATGAAGGGGTGAAATTTCAGTGAAAATGGGCAAAATATACAGTGTAATACAATGTATACCGGTACTGTTTTTATATACATGTACTGTGATATTTGTGAATTATTATCACATGTTACAAATAATTAATTTCCTGTCTCTTGTTACAGGAGTGAGTGAGTAGGATTTAATGTTGTTTTTCTACATTTTCCACCCATCCAAGTATTGATCGAGCTCAACGTTGCTTAATTTCAGGGTTCCTTGGGGGAGTAAAAAACAATCTGAGAACGACACGACCATCATGTCATTGGTAAACTAAACTTGGTATGGTACCAAACTACATTGTTTCAGCGTGATGTGGTTGTATGAGTGATGAATTTAGTTCAACACCAATCGAATCTGGTCGTCATTGTCTATCACGTCATGTACTGGTACCAAGTGTAGTTTTATTGTCCTATGTAAAATTTAACTACTGACATAACATTGCATTGGCAAAGACTATACAATTTCACGATGGTTCTGTTGCAATGTGCTGATGCCAGGATGATACATTGACAAAGACTTAACAATTTCCTTGTGGTCCTATTGTAATTTTCTGATGCCATGGTGTTACATCAATGCTGAGACGTAACAATTTCACAATATTCCTGTTGCAACTTTATGATGTCACAAAGGCGAAGACCTGATAATTTCGCTATGGTCCAATGTTGTGAATTCACATCGGCAAAGACTGGACAATTTCACTATTGTCCTATTGTAATGTTCTGATGTCATGACCGACTAAGACCTGACCATTTCACTACAGTCCTGTTTTAATGTTCTGATGTCATGCTGTTACATTGGCAAAGACTGACCAATTTCACTATGGTCCTATTGCAATGTTCTGATGTCATGCTGTTACATTGGCAAAGACTGACCAATTTCACTATGGTCCTATTGCAATGTTCTGATGTCATGCTGTTACATTGGCAAAGACTGACCAATTTCACTATGGTCCTATTGCAATGTTCTGATGTCATGCTGTTACATTGGCAAAGACTGACCAATTTCACTATGGTCCTATTGCAATGTTCTGATGTCATGCTGTTACATTGGCAAAGACTGACCAATTTCACTATGGTCCTATTGCAATGTTCTGATGTCATGCTGTTACATTGGCAAAGACTGACCAATTTCACTATGGTCCTATTGCAATGTTCTGATGCCATGATGTTACATTGACAAAGACTTTATAATTTCACTGTGGTCCTGTTGTAATGTTCTGATGCAATGTTGTTACATTAAACATGACTTTATAATTTCACTATGGTCCTATTGTAATGTTCTGATGTCCTGATGTTACATTGACAAAGACTTAGCAATTTCACTATTGTCCTATTTTAATCTTATGAGGCCATACTGTTACATTGATAAAGACTTTACAATTTCACTATGGTCCTATTGCAATGTTCTGATACCATAATGTTACAAAGGCTAAGACATGACAATTTCACTATGGTCCTATTGCAATGTTCTGATACCATAACGTTACAAAGGCGAAGACATGACAATTTCACTATGGTCCTATTTTAATGTTCTGATACCATAACGTTACAAAGGCTAAGACATGACAATTTCACTATGGTCCTATTTTAATGTTCTGATACCATAACGTTACAAAGGCTAAGACATGACAATTTCACTATGGTCCTATTGCAATGTTCTGATACCATAACGTTACAAAGGCTAAGACATGACAATTTCACTATGGTCCTATTGCAATGTTCTGATGCCGTGATGATACATGTACATTGGCAAAGACTTGACAATTTCACTATGGTGCTATTGCAATGTTCTGATGTATTGACAAAGACCTGACCATTTCACTATGGTCCTATTGCAATGTTCTGATGCCATGATGTTACATGTACATTGACAAAGACTTATCAATTTCACTATGGTCCTATTGTAATGTTCTGATACATTGACTAAGACCTCACAATTTCACTATGGTCCTATTGCAATGTTCTGATGCCAGGATGTGACATTGACAAAGAGTTAGCATGATATGTCAAGATAATTTCACTGTGGTCCTATTGTTCTCATCAGACTGATGCCATGATGTTCTTATGGTTAAAGGTCAACCCAAACGCTCTGAGGTCAAAAATATAAAAAAATAGTCCTTTCGATTCTGAAAATAATGATATTTTTTTCATAATTTTGTGCAGTCTGGTTGGCGAGATATTGCCGTTTGAAAGGTGAAAATCGCTCTCCTGTCAATTCCAGCTGTGACGTCACGGAGGGAAGCCGTCTTGTATTCTCTATGTTAAAGCCGTATACCACAGTCGTATGTAGCTGCTGATTTCTGGAGATTTTCGGAGTATCGGGGCATCATTTTTTAAATATGCCGCGACGTTGTGTAGTGGGAGGTTGCAGTTTTACTACAGATGACGGTGTTAGTATTCATTTGTGGCCCAAAGACGAGAAAATCGCTGCAAATTGGACGAAATTTGTACGCAACACGAGAGTGTGGAAAGAGGGCCCGAGCCAGTACTCATATAATTTGCTCGGCACATTTTGACAGAAAGACATCATTCGAGGACATCTACAGCGTAGCAGTTGAATTCGGGTACAAACCAAAACTAAAGAGAACAGCTATTCCAACTATCAAACGTAAGAACAATCAGAATGTGACGGCAAAGAAATCGGACAAGGAGAATCTATCACGGACATCGGCTGAACGAACCTAGCCTGCAAGCGAGGCCTCGGGCAGGGGGACTGCTGTACATGCCCTGCTCGCTCTCGCGTGGCATTTGTTGCTTGAGCATCTACAGGTTAGACTGGATGAGTCTCTATTTCATATATACACGTTTAACCATTTGTTCCAATGTGTCTTAATGTCTGTATTTGTATGTTCAATTTTATTCATTCTATGTATGCGCTTTTAGCCAAATGTTGGCACAAACTTCACGCAAATAAATTATCTAAATTATATACTATTTAATAATAATAATAAAATGATCTTTCATAAATATATATACGTTTGATAAGTAAATAAATAAAAAACACCAATTGGAGTGAATGGCTGTAGATACAGAAGTGATAATTATACTTTCATAATCCCTTGACATTTGAGATTGTGGGAATATCATTCGATTTCAATTTAATTGAGGTAATTTGTCGAAAATTGAGCAAATGTGAATGCCGATCCACTCACCACGGCTTACTTTTCGCCATGAATGTCCAAATTTTTTTTATCAAACTATATAATTCTGAAATTGGTATTTCATGGGGATTATGGGAAAACAAACAAAATTCAAGTCGGACGTATATCAGTAGAGTTATCAACAGTTTACTGTCCATACTGCCGAATCCCGGAGTTTATCCCTTCGAAAAGGCTGCCTCGGTCAGTAACAACAATAACAACACAGATGTGCTCGTTCGTTACATCACAGAATCATTCTACATTCAATACAGTTTGAAATATATGGACATTTGGTCTTATAGATGACGATAATAAGGTTTCCAGTCAAGTTGCATACCAATCTGTATTCAACAAACGACCTCTCCGAATCCTGTCGTCGTCGAGTTCCACGTTGTCAGAGTGGTTGTCACTGTCAGAATCGGAGCCGTACGGCTCAAATTGATAGGGCTGAATTCCGCCGTTGGTCTGCAAACAACTGTTAATTTGCCCGTCGTCATCCTCCTCTATGTCTATTTCATCTTCTTGGCGAAAAATATTTCCATCTAAGCAGCTGATATCGCTCGAATCGACATCGATTTGGTAGTAAGTCCGGAATTGAAGGTTGACAACTTACCGGATACTGGTCACATGCTTTCCGATGAGTATCTGGAGTGTAGTGATCATCCGGAGTCTCAGGTATGTACTGATCGTCCGTTAAAAGGCGAGACTTCCTTGAACCAAAGGTCGAAAGACTTGTTAGCACAAGACAGAAAGGAGTATATAAGCAGGAAAATAAAAGACAAGAGAGAACAAATGAAACAAGATAGGAAAGGTCAAAAAAGATTACCCAAAATAAAACGTACATGATAGCTAAGCTAACCTTATATATCTTGGCTTGAGCAGTTTGTGTTTTATTGATGTTTGTACCTGTTTTAACGCATTAGTTTACCGAGTTTTTGAATTGAGTACTATCGTCGCTATATAGCTGAAATATTGCTGAATGCGACGTTAAACCCTAATTCTCTCTCTCTCTCTCTCGAATCGACATCTGAACCGGAGCTCTGACTGCACTCGCTTTCCATGTTATCCGCTGTTTTTTCTCAGGCAACTTCCCTGCGTGACGTCATCAACCCAGCTGTGAAAGTGTGGAAAAGCCCACTTTGCTCCCATATTACGTGTGTTTCTGATCAGATTAGAATTTTTTCAATATTTTTTTCATACAAAGTGAAGTATGAACTATGATTTTTAAGGATTTTTAGACCAAAAAAAATTCCGTTTGGGTTGACCTTTAAAGACTTGACTAGTTCACTATCCTATTTTACTACGATATGCTAGTCTTATTGTAATTCTTATGCCAGGATGTTAGATCATCTTCGCATATCCAAGTCGAACACTACACATGTTGCCTTGGCTGAACATATCTGGTCAGAAAACGGGTTTGGTGATGTCATAGCTCTAAAAATATTCTGTGGTCCATATTAGGAGGAGTGCAATGTATGACTGAGGTCTTCAA
The DNA here is from genome assembly GCA_036873755.1 of Hanleya hanleyi. Lineage (NCBI taxonomy): Eukaryota > Metazoa > Mollusca > Polyplacophora > Lepidopleurida > Hanleyidae > Hanleya > Hanleya hanleyi. The sequence goes on along the minus strand of JAVTVY010026659.1, from coordinate 10,619 downwards.
ATTCAAATTTGATTGGCTATTAGGAAGAAATTAACTTCAATACAACCACCACTTACCATATTTGGAAATCACACCGGCAGACATCAAAGAAAATCCTCCCTGCATGGTTTGGCAAGGTCCTATCTTGATTGGTTATATGACATCACGTGCGTTTCCCGGTTTGAATATTTTACTCTATTCATTAGATCATGCTAAATGACGGAACATTAGTGTAGTATTTAACTTGATAAGTGAAGATGTTAGATAGGCTACAGATTGACTGAGATTTGACAATTTCACTAAGGCTGGTTAAAATAAATTTCCTGTTTAGCATCATTTTTTTATATAAATCTGGGTAGGGAGGGCGGATTTTTTTTTTTTTTTTTTTTTTTTTTAGTGGCGTGTGTGAATAAAATCATCAATAAACCTTGCTTGAACAGTTGAATTTCTGCTCTGAATAAAGTAGGTGGCATCCATCGTCCTGCTCTGCTGTTTGCCTTCATAATTGTAGATTTTCAAAACGTTGGTTGTCCACAAGTGATCGTCGAACTTGGCAGATAACGAATGGCATTTTCGCAACTTTGAAGCGCCCACGCTTCACAACTCAGCATGCTCGGTTATCTACAAAATGCGGACTTGGGCCTCGGAAACGGACATTTGGGTCGAAAACGGACTTTTAGGGGTGGACGAAATTTCGGGGGCGGGCGGTGATGCTAAACAGGAAAAAAAATTTAACCAGCCTAAAGCTATTGAAATGTTCTGATGTTATGTTACACATACTGCTTGGGACTGGACCATTTTTTTCACTGTCCTGCTTTAATTTTCTGATGCCATGCCATTAATTTGGTCAAGACTTGCGATTGATTCACAAGTCTCCTTATAAAAGATAGTTGACAAAACAGGTAAATGGCAAAATATACAGCTTTTATTATTCATATAAATACATAGCATATATATTCATGTCAAACATTAAGCTGTCAGCCATTGTGAATAATGTAAACTTTTACATACATACATACAAATTCAATTTTTTTGCATACGTACATGTAATACTTGAATGGTCCCTAATTTGGGATGTTTCTTTCGCGAAGAATGGTTGTAGGGCACTATGGGCTGCGACGTTCTTGTTCCATGCGATGTAATAGAGGAAACGTCCTATGTAGTGTCACATATTCTCTGGCATAATTTTCCCTCAACTCGGTCGTTTCCGATGACGGCACACTTTAGTGGGTTATTGTGAAATGAATATGCTCATAATTATAATATGGATTATTCCTGTAACCAGGTCAATTTGCAATAGAACTATCGAGGATGAGATGTTGAGAGAAAATATAGATCACGGTCAGGCATCTTCAATTTTCTGGTCTTCTGACTTAATTGCACACAGAAAATGATTTTACGTTCAGAAAATAGGTCGCAGTGAGTAATATTCAATAAACTTCAGGTCCAGGCATATATAATATAAATTTTGTGGTATAAATTTGGACAATGTAGATATAATCTTTCACGAAATATTGTACTACATAGAATCTGACCTGGATAAAATAGGTCAAGGTCAGTCATCTTCAGCACCTGTCTGAACCGTCGCCAGATGTATAGTATTAATTTGAAAAACCTAGCTATATTTCTACATGTTAGATCATAATAAACAGTATATGACCTTATAAAAATAGGTCAAGGTCAGTCAACTGGGATAGGATTCTGGTCAATCAACAGTTGCATGTTATGTAATATGAATTTGGAGACCCTAGGTTTGATCCTTCAAAAAATATAGCGAATACTAGAATTTGACCTTGATAAAAGGTCCAGTCATTTTCAATAGGCTTCTGATCCTTCACCAGATGCACATGTGGTATGAATTTACAATGCCTGGCTATAATCCTTCTTGAGATATCCTGTCCACAAGAAAGATGGACAGACGGATGGATGCCACCAACGACGACAATATACCCTTCGTGCAAAACTCGCCCAACATGCCCAAGGGGTGAAAATTAACTGCTTTCTTGTATATGTTCCACCACCAGTGGAAATTCAACATAAATCCAATCCTCAAATATGAATATGACAATAAAAACCCAATATCCTAGGATATTCCGGAATAAAACAAAATATTGCAATAGTTAGATAAATAGCGTTACGTAATACTGATCGACTACTGATATATCTAAACATATAGAGTCAAACTTTTTGAGATCTGGCGTCAGCCAGAGGCTCTTTAGAATGCTGTAGGGAATGGACAAAAGTGCAAACCGACTCGCGGGATAGCCTTACGCTGCATGAAAGTAGTTCCACAGAGATGAGTTTTGGAGATCCTTAGTGGTTGAAAGGCTTTTGTATGTCTATATTTAGTCACTAATAGTCAATTGGCGTATACTTGATCCCTTATCTGCATTACATATTACTCTGTTCATTGTTTTCCCACAAAATATGAGATTAATACGCTCTAAAGTATGGCAGACTGGTATCGTCACTTTACCAAAGCTTGGACTCTGCTGAGAAAATTATACAGTTTAGCTGGTTAGGTGTATATGTGAGACATGCTCTACCATAGCAGCCAACCTGGCTACCATTGTCTCATTATCACCTTTGCAGGTCACTGTTTGCTTTTCTCACAAGAGCAAGCTGTAACACATCTTATAATCTTTTCCTATCTTGTACTCCACCAGTCAACCTGTGGGATATCCAGAAAGTGTAATACATGTCTTGTCTTATCCTAACTTGTGACATAACCATCATCAACCTTGATATCCACCCCTTCTCACTCATAACACTAAATCAATACGTCAGTTCGGGATTCCAGATGAACACCATGACCACCATGTTAATTCAACAAGCATAAAGAAAGCAATATGATACCTTCTGTAACATGGTATTGTTGGTGTTGCGTTGAAACTGCAAACTGATCTGTTGAGAATTCGATGGAAAAAGGGGCCAGTGGAATGAAGTCTAGGCCTAAATACCCACAGGGGATTAAGGTCAGTTTGTACAGAACATACATGTACCTAGAGATTATACCTAGGGGTAAATAGAGATTGATTTAGTGTTATGAGTGAGAAGGGCTGGACATCAAGGTTGATGATGGTTATGTCACAAATTAGGATAAGACAAGACATGTATTACACTTTCTGGATATCCCACAGGTTGACTGGTGGAGTACAAGATAGGAAAAGATTATAAGATATGTTACAGCTTGCTCTTGTGAGAAAAGCAAACAGTGGCCTGCAAAGGTGATAATGAGACAATGGTGGCCAGGTTGGCTGCTATGGTAGAGCATCTCTCACATATACATCTAACCAGCTTAACTGTATAATTTTATCAGCAGAGTCCAAGCTTTGGTAAAGTGACGACACCAGTCTGCCATACTTTAGAGCGTATTAAATCTCATATTTTGTGGGGAAACAATGAACAGAGTAATATTTAATGCAGATAAGGAATCAAATATATGCCAAGTGACTAAATATAGACATACAAAAGCCTTTCAACCAATAGGATCCCCAAAACTCATCTCTGTGGAACTACTTTCCTGCAGCGTAAGGCTATCCCGTGAGTCGGTTTGCACTTTCGTCCATTTCCCTACAGCATTCTAAAGAGCCTCTGGCTAACGCCAGATCTCAATAATAACATCCAAATACTTTTTACATGTTTACATGATGTTTCCTGTAATGGAATGTAAGATTTTAGAGAAGGTGCGAAGCCCTGATAGGGAAGATCCCTCGGAATATTTTTTTTTTTTAATTGGGATGTGAAATGCCGCCCCGAACCCGGGACCCGCCAGCCTACATGTACATCATCACAACTCACTTGCATATACCAAATTTGTACAATATATTAGACCCATGTGTACTTTTGAACTGCAGTATATGGGAACCAGTATATTTTGATGGAATCGATGGCAGGTTTTTTAGAAAAATACGGATGACAACATCTCTCATTTGAACCCAGCAGTTTTGATTTTCCATTTGGGGTTCCCCTTCAAAGAGTCTTTTGAAAAAGTATATGGCAGATTCCACAGTAAACTTCCAAACAATAAAATAAACTCATCTAGAATAAATTGTTTTAGGATTTTTGAATACCTACTGTGGTATTGATCAGGAAAACAAATATATTTCATCACAGACCGGAGGATATTTTTATGAAGCACCAGTCTGAATTCAGGGACTACAATAGCGACGTCTCCGAACTGTCCGTGTACGAGTAATTTGCCCTTGCCCGCTAGTAGGCGCTCGAGTCAGGGGGGACAAAATGTGGACTAGATAACATGTAAAGAGACAGGGCGGCCTGAAATAGTGCAATAAATTGAGCAAACGGCATTTCCAAGAACTTCAAAATTGAGCTGAGCGGCATGACAGATCACCCTTGGCAATGTAATATCTTGCATTTGCACATATCCACGTTCAACATGACATTTTCTATTGTAGCGCCACTGACATCATTATATAAAGCATAATGCCCTTTGTTTTACGTCATGATGCAGTCGTCATATCCGATTGTCGCATGACGTCACAATACAACATTGCTACAAGAGCGATACATTGTATAGGATTTTGTCCTACCCGACCCAAACGCCCACTGGCGGACAGGAGCAAATACTCTTTCCGTTACAGTTTGGAGACTTCCGTATTACTACTGATTTCTATTGTTGCTAATGTTACTTTAGATGGATCTGGTGAGAAAAAGGTTTAGTGATGATATGTTCACAATCTAATTGTATCTATCATAATAAATAGTGTAGATTAGCTCAATAACTGCTGCTGCTGTTATTTCATTGTTACGTGGCTGACAATAAATAAGTCTGTGACCTGTAATCCCTTCCCAGTAGTATATAATGTTGCTAATGTTACTTTTCTTGACGGAAAAGTTTGTATCACTCTCTGGGAAAAAGAGGAGCATTTGTAACCTGTCTGATTGATGTGTGGTCCGGGAAACACACAGGCTAGCGAAGAAACGTCCAAAGCGAGGCTGCAGTCGGGAACCTTCAATCGGATTTCGAATTCCATTTGTGTCCTATGTTGCAGGACGAGTTTGACGGAAGTAGCAATAGCAACAAGTAGTGTTTATTGTGATCCAAAGGGGGTGAACTCCAACTATTCCACAAATAAATAACATCTTGGAATGGATCGTAAATTATTTTTAACATTCTGTCACTCCATATCCTGTATCAAACTATATAGGCTTGTGTTGTTGCTAATGTTACATGTACGCATGTTGACGGACAAAGGTAACATTAGCAACGAAGGACATTAACTGAACAAAACTATATTGAAAAGAATTAATTGGGCTGTCCTTCACATCAAGTGAGATTGATTTTTTTGCACAAAAAATGACCTGTCCCATAGTTCTACAATAAATAGATATCCATTTGTATATTAACTCCAGCAGCAGTTTCATGGCTGGGAGTTGTTTCCATCATGTTCTGTTACAATGTAGCACATCAAATTAGTCCCCAAAATACAGTATTTAGTGTCAGTGACCATATTTCTTATATGTGATAAACAATAACACACTTACTTAAAGTTAGAAGAACCTATCTCCCAATGATAATGGATGTTTTTTTATATCCTGTGAAAATTTTACCCACTGGATGTCCCATTTACCGTGGAATCTGCCATACATGTATGCATAATAATGGTGTTTATTTCTCAAATCTTCACCTGTTATCACTTAATGCCATAATTCCTCCATTTGGAGATCTACTGCAAACAAAATTATCTCCCCTGATCGCTGCGTCGATCGTCCGCCAGGTGGCGTGCTCTCCGCGCATGTCCATTCCTCTTTTTCCTTTGCAGTCTTGGTTACAAGATCTGTTTTGAAGAGCTCCTGTAAACAGTAACTTTTGGCTTATTATAGACGCACCCTAAGGTTATTTTTTTGGTCAAGTAAGTCAGTATGGCTAACGTAGTCACCCAAACTATCAAGAATAGTAAGAGATGTGAATCATGTTGTCAATTTTGGCCCGTAAAGGACTCACATTCCTTTTGTTTTAAATGCAGGGCACAGATATGCTACAGGCTAACTACCTGTGCCGAATGTATAGGCTGGGACGACTCTACCTGGGTGAACTACGCTACAGCGAGACGTAGTCAACTACTGAGGGCAGCCGGCGATCAAAAGAAAGGACCTACTGAGAAAGCAGAAGCTAACCAGGCCCTTATCTACGACCTATCGCTAAATGAGGACTCAACTTTAGCGACAACGGCAAGCCCATATATACAGCCCAGTGGCACAGTCTTACAGTCGACGGTACCTTCAAAGGACAAAGTGCAGACCAGTCAAGACCAAGCCACGGCGATACCGACAAAACTGATGACACGGACTCTACTAGACAGCCCCGTCACAGACACGGATCAAGCCGAGTCCTCGGATATCAACTCCCGTTCATCCAAGTCTCCACAACCCAAGGAAGAACAGTCTTCTAACAGGGACCCGTTCAAGAAACGCCGTACCCCGGAGACACAGACGGACACGGCGGAGAAGGCAGTCCGGCTATCAAGACCACGGACTCCATCACCACAGCGGGACCCCGGCACAAGCACAGCTCACCGGGATCACGGCACAGAAAAGTCACGGCCCTATACGGAACGCCGGGAGTCGGACAAGCCAAGGGCCTACAGAGAGCACCGGGACTCCAACACATCACGGCCCTATCCAGAGAGCCGTACAACGGCACCTCGGGAAGAAACTACAGTCCGGAGCCGTACCCCGGAGCGGGAGACAACACGGACCTATCCAGCACGCAGAGAATCTACATCTGACAAGTCACGGACTCAAGCAGAACGGACTTATACAGATCACCGAGACTCCACATCCAAGAGGACACGGACTTATGAGGAACGGACTCAGCCAGAACGCCGTGAGCCGGCCTCTACTTCAGCTTGGACCCGCACAATGGAGCCGTACCCCGGTACTACGGCAAGCAGATCTCGTAGACGAAGTCGTACACCATTACAACGCCGAGATTCCTATCCTGAACGTCATCATCGGGAGAAAGACCGTCCTAGACGTCGGACCCCTTCACCCAGTCCAGTCTACCGGAGTCGTCACTACAGGCACCATACTCCGGAGCGACCTTACACCAGACGAGGGAGAAGCCGTTCACCGATTTCCCGTCAACAAGCACGACGCACAGATGGCGAGGAGCGGACGTCCACCCACCATCACCGTAGCCCGGAGCATCGGGATAGACCGGAGCATCGGGATAAAGGGAAGTCCAGAGATGAACAAGAACCCGTGGATCACCACTCCACTGCACCCAAGGAACAGACTTCTGCTCCATGGATACCTTCCACGGCAAGCCTGGTCAAGAAGCACAGTCATCTCCCGGCTACACACCCCCTTACCGGGGCAGAGGTTCCTTCACCGGAGACCCGTGAGATGACACGACCCCATTCCTCTAGCGACGCAGATTCAGGTTCGGACTATGAGGATCACGCACGACGTTCCACTTCTTCGGCATCCTCATCTCATACAGAGTCACCTCCCTCCCATCAGACGGAGGTAGAAGACAAGAATAAGGACGCGATACCTTTCAAAGCCAGGATAGCGGCGGTACACACGCTGATTCCAGAGATGCCCAGACCGGTGGCCGGCGATGACAAGCAACTTGCTGATCCCGCCCGGAAACGGAGAAAACTTACAGCGGCATCTCTCTACGGCCTGAACAAGTCTTCTGAGGAGGAAGCTACGCCTACCTGCGCACCATCTCCGGCATCAGCCACCCTATATGACGTACTGGATCGACAATTGAAGACTCAGAAATCTCTCCAGAAACCCGGTCCTTTCAAGACTTATACCCTTCACGGAGACAACCTACCGTTCAAGGCCCCGAAGTCGGACCCGGATCTTGACAGACTGTTGAACTTCACGAAGACACCAGCGGTGGTACTCCAACAGAAGCAGGCCTGTGCTGTGGAGGACATGATGATGACACAACACAGAATTACATCATACTCTGATTGGTTCCTGACGGCTATTTCCAGGGTGATGCAGGATCCAGACAAGAAACATAAAGACGGATCCCTGACCTTCTCACGGCTTAAGATGGATTTCCTCAGCGCCTTTATCGACTCCATGAACAAGGCCAACGTGGATCTCATGGATATAGGGGCTTTTACCTACGCTACGATGGTGCAGGCTCGACGAGCTGCATACCTGAAACATCCCAAATCCGAGGTTTTGGATTCAGTAAAGAACGAACTGGCACAGCAACCCCTATCATCCGAGTATCTCTTTAACCAAGCCATCTCTACGGTCATGCCTGCCGTCAATGACGAGAAGACTTCCCGCATTATCGGAGCCCTGGCTTACAGCAAAGGCAAAGTCAAGGGCAAGGGTAAAGGTCAAGGCAAGTCGACCAGAGGAGGACGTTCTGCACAGCCGTCACGTCAGGACTCAGGCAGTCTACACAAGCAGGACAGCCAGCAGAATTTTCGTCCCTACGGGAAAGGACAGTTTCGTGGCAGAGGAGCAAAATCTTCCGACCGGGGCAGAGGAAAGCCCGACCGTCGGAATTGACGGTTCCCAGCCTCAACTTTTAACCCATCATCATCATCCTTTCATCCTTCCAGAATTTCAAGTATTCAATCATCCGGTCGTGGGCGGACGTCTACGGATCTTCTGGCAGAACTGGAAGCTGATCACAAACGACAAGTGGGTCACCAGATCTCTCAGAGATGGAGTTTTCCTCACCTTTCCAGAGTACCCCAGGCTCATCACCAGACCCAAACCATCACGTCTTCCAGTTCGGCCAGAACATGTACAGACACTACTGGAATCAGTACAAGTATTATTGGACAAGGGCGCTGTCAGAGAATTACCCGCGGAAGAAGAAAGTCCAGGATTTTACAGTCCTGTCTTCCTCGTTCCCAAGAAGGATACAGATCAGCTTCGCATGATTATAGACCTACGTCGGCTCAACGACACTCTGGCGCCACCTCCACACTTCAAAATGACATCAGTTCCAGCATTACGGTCCCGCCTACAACCGGACGATTGGCTAGCCTCCATCGACCTCCAGGATGCATACCTTCATGTTCCCATTCATCAACATCATCGTCGATATCTTCGATTCATCATTGCCGGGAGACGGTTCGAGTGGCAGGTCCTGCCGTTCGGCATCTCCATCGCCCCTTGGTGCTTCACAAGAATCACGTCACCAATCATGGCCTTCCTTCACCTAAGGGGTATCAACATAGAGGTATACATCGACGACATCCTTGTGTGGGGGTCAAGGAAGTCAGTACTCAAGTCCCAGATACAATTCATCATTCAACTCCTGAAGTATCTCGGATTCATCCCACATCCAACGAAGTCGGAACTAGAGCCTGCTCAGAGACGACAATACATCGGAGCAGTATTCGACACACGGAAACGGATCATCCTGCCCCCGGAAGAACGTTGGACAAAGATACAGGTTATCATCCAAAGATTTTTATCTTCCCAATCACAACCCTTACGTCTGTGGCAAAGTCTACTGGGATTGCTGACATCAACTCAGGATCTGACACAGTACGGACGACTTCAGCTACGACCGTTACAGTTCAACCTGCAGCCGTATCTACGAGCTTCGACCATCAACCCCCGAGTACCAGTTCCTCAGCACTTGCATCAGTTTCTGGAATGGTGGCAGTCCAGGGAGAACGTCATGTTCGGGATTCCACTCCGCTGGTCACCGCCGAACAAGAATCTATTCTCCGACGCATCACTCACGGGCTGGGGAGCCCACCTGGGAGAGTTAAAGATAGCCGGCAGGAGGTCTCCACAACAGAAGACACAACACATCAATGTACTGGAGATGACAGCAGTGAACATGGCAGTCCAGCACTGGAGCCCTCAACTGGTCGACAGCTCTCTGATGATCGCATCGGACAACACGACAGTAGTAAGCTACATCAACAAGATGGGGGGAACGAAGTCCCGACTACTGTTCCAGGAGACGTGGTCTCTCTTCACCTGGGCACAGAATCATCGATGCCGGATCCGAGCACGACACGTACCCGGTCACCTGAACGTCATTGCAGACAGTCTTTCACGCCCGGACAAAGTCCTACAAACGGAGTGGCATCTCCACACAGAGGCCTTTCGTCAAGTGTCATCGATTTGGGAACAGCCCCTAGTAGACCTGTTCGCAACAAGGGACAATACTCAGCTACCAATCTTTGTCAGCCCGATGCTCGACCCGCTAGCCTGGGCAGTCGACGCCATGTCAATCAGTTGGGACAACCTCATCGCCTACGCATTTCCACCGATAGCGCTTATTCAGGCAGTCTTGAACAAGATAACGGAGCACAACAGTGTTATCCTGCTCATAGTACCGTGGTGGCTGCATCGCCCATGGTTCCCATCACTGGTCCAGCTACTGACCGACTTCCCTCGTCAGCTACCTCCGTGGCGCCGACTACTACACCACGATCCACAGTGGCTCAACCTTCACGCCTGCAGATTATCAGGGAATCCCTTGCAGACCAGGGGTTTTCAAGGCCAGTTACAGAGGCGATGGCGACAGCAAAGAGACCATCCACCTCTAGACTTTACCAGGCCAAGTGGGCTTACTTCCATACCTGGTGTGTGAGACATCGATCCCAACACTGCCTCTGTTCCAGTGATAGCCGATTTCCTGTTGCACCTGCATCGAGACAAGGAAT
>JAVTVY010026658.1:0-11525 GCA_036873755.1 Hanleya hanleyi | reverse complement strand
TGATATTGACTCCGTCACAAGTTAATAAGTGTATATTCCCTGGCCTGCCCATACCACATTAAATTCATTTTCAGTTCCATCAGTCAGATTTGTCCATCTGTCGATCATTTGCGTCAGTGTGAAAAAACTTACCCAGACCATATATCGATTGTTTGGCTGCTAGGATGTAGCAGATGTGCATTTCGGAAATTCTTTAATGGAGGACGGCTGAATATTGAATGACGGACTAGATACTTGTATTTTGAATAATGGTCATTAAGCATCACCGTTTAGATGAATAATTCATTGGAACTTTACAGGAAATATTACTTTCTATTTTTCAGTTGAATGTGATACGAACAAGGATATTGAATGCAACGTGAGCACACCGATGTCATCCATGGAACTGTTGTTCTGATGTTCATGTATACCAGCATGTGACTTTATAGAATTATATATAAACCATATCTACTGTCTACAAGAGTTCAGCCTATGCCCAGATACTGTCACTTGATGTGAATGAAGGAATGACTAGTCTCTCTGGAACACAGGAAAATCCTAACTGCATTGTGGGATTTCTTTCATGAATGGGGATTCTGATTGGTGCGTTCAAACGATGTCTTGAATGCTGATTGGTCCATTTCATCACAGTTTTGACCTTTCAACCAATGGTGATGTTTCTGGAGAGATCCATACTAATCTTATCTGTGATAAGATTAAATATCGATTTCATGTCATACAGTTTGCTCGATGGACTAATCACCAATGAGGTTTGGCATTGTAGTGGTTGAAATAATATCATCTCACTGCAGAGTGACCATGTCTGTATTATAAAGTACGAAGTCATCTATTAAGGTTTTACTTCATTCACCTATTCTTTAATCGTGTAAAGCAGATCTGGAAAAAATTAAGTGTAAACAATGATAAAATGTCCCTTGATTAAGAAAATGATACCTGTTTCACTGGGCATGTGTCAGTTTACATCTTCTTGCAGCAAACTGGGGGCTGTATGTGTTTCTCCCTATGCTTCAATATGAGGAAATACATATAATTCTCTGTAAAGCCAATGCAGGATAAGTCATCCTACACACGTATCATGCAGGTGGCCAGACACGACTCTTGACACGAGCTGCAGGCATGATGCTCTCCAGCAACGTTTCTCTGAGTGTGTCATTGGTGTTTTCAATAAAATACTGATTAATAATACTGAAGTAATTATTTAAATTATATTGGGGGAAAAATGCCATATTAAAATGCCTCATATTTATTCAGCATTATACATCCAATAACATGTAGCATGTTTTTCAGAAATCACAAATCAAATCAGGAAACCCTATTATGATAGCATGTGTAGTGGGTGAAGAAATCTGTTGAGTATTTGAACCACATTGCATCTGAAGTGCCTATAGGCATAGGTAAACAAGTGGATTTGCTTTTATTGTGCAGAACTTTGTCGGATACACAAGTATGGTTTATGTTCCAATAATTCATTAACTCCCAAATTTAACTCCCAAATTTTGGGTCAAATTCTGAAAATTATGCCCTCCTCTAATTATTTGATCATTACTATTTGATGGTCAACTTTGAAACTCATATGGAAGATTCTAAGTACCTTATAGATGTGCGCGGCCATGTTTTTTTACCCCTTTCAGTAATTTTTCACAGAGTTATGTCCCTTTATTGATGATTTTAGTATATGTTATATTACATTGTTGTCCGGGATGCATTTCCCTCAATAATTGCAGAAGTACAATTTAGTTGGAAATTTTCATACATGCAGTAAGTGGTTAGTGTTATGTAGGTATGCATTACGCTTTTCCCCCCATTTCAATGATTTTCCTACAGTTATGGCCCTTTATCGTCCATATCTCCATTTCATTTGATTGACGCTTACATGGAAGATACTGCTTTTCTTACTATCATTGTCATTTTTTGGTTTATTTTTTTAATTTAAGTTTTTTTTTTTTTCAATTTCAATGCTCTCCCACAGAGTTATGGCCCTTCATCGTCGATATCAGTAGCTCTGTCAGGCTCACCGGGATTGACCTGGGGTGTCATTGTCCACACTCCAGATCATGGTAAGAATAGGCCTCAGCCCCTCAGAGAGCTTGTCTTGAGAGGCAACTAACTGGGGCACCCGTGGGGTTCCCCAGGCGTTAAAAAGGAATAGGACGCAACCCGTGGGATCCCGGGTGTTAAAAGGAATAGGACCCTACCTGTGTGGTTTCCAGGTGCGAAAAAGAATAGAAACCAAACGTCGTGATATGACTGAAATAGTGTTGAAAGCAACGTTAAATCATACTCAATCACTCGATATTAGTATATGCTATAATACATTGGTGTCTGACTGCATAGTTCAATGAAGAGAGCATCTGACGGTCACTTGGTAGAGCAGTTTGCTGCATGGTTTATCCACACAGCAGAGCATCTGGCTGTGTTGTTGACCACTCTAGCTGTTTGGCTCACAAGGTGGAGCATGTAAGTCACATGATGGAGCATCTGGTCACATAGCTCACATCGCAGGGCATCTGGTTGCATAATCCAAGGCAAAGTATTTGACCCTTAGCCAATAGCCCACATGGCAGAGAATGAGGTCATCAAGGTGGCATGCCGTAGTTGACAGTTCATTTGGCTGTATGCTTGGTTTACAGTGACCCTTGAATTGCTTACTTGACAAAGTATATGGCTGCGCAACTCATAAGGCAGAGCATCTGGCCACATAGCTCACATGGCATGCATGGCAGAGCCTCTGTTGCCATAGTTCTCCAAAGCATTCTGATTGCATAGCTCATTTAACAGTAAAACTTGGCTGCACAGCTTAGTTGATGGAACAGCTGGCTCGCATAGCTCACAGAGCAAATGGTTGCAGTCTGACATACGGCTACATTTCTAAATTATAAGCGATTCATTTTCACATCCAAATAATTTGTCAAATGACAAAACATGTTAACTGTTACCGATTAATGAACAAATTGCTTGTTCCAATATTGTTATTCGTGTACACCTAACATAATTTTGTTTCAATACTTGTGCCATGATAACAGAATAATATCATTGAAGTGCTGCTGTAAATAAATATGTACCTAAATATGTTGTGAAATATTATGAAAATAGATAAGAATTTGTAAAACTTGTTAATATAAAGTTTCTACAATCAACCCTGTAGTTATCTGTAAATGTTTGTATATACGACGTATCTTAATAAGAAGTAATCTCCTGTGATTATTGAGATAATGTCTGTGAAAGAAATATGCAATGTACTAGACGTTTAGTATATTTATGGTAGTCGTGATGTTGGGCTTACCCTCTACTCCCAATAAATACATATACAATGGATTCGACAGAATGACTTCATGTTTTCCTTTCCCTTGTGTCCCATAGTTTTAACCCTACCAGGCCGGGGGGTGGGGGGGGGGGGGCAGAAAAATGAGAGCTGACACTCCGTGACATTATAGTTTATTATATTGGGGTCATTTTGAGACTATTTGTAGAGGATCTGGGGAAATTCAAGATGGCGGCCATGTGGGTTACCAGAAAAATGTTTCCATAATTTTTCTTCAAAATTTCTGCTTTTCCACGATGAAAAGTGGGCAAAAACTTTTTTATTTCACATCACATTAATATTTACTAATTTATCACGCAGTTTTTGCGAAGAAATTGCATGAATGAAAAATTAGAAAAATCTGACCAAAAAAAAATTACGTCACTGTGACGTCATCGAAGCGACCATCTGCGATTTTTATTACATTTTCTGGTAGAGCTTGACCCAAGAGTATAGTGTGGTAAGTTTCAGCCCCCTAGCTCAAAGGGTAAGAAAAATAATTAGGGGGAGGGGAGCTGAAATGGCCCCTCCCAGGCCTGGACAGGTCACAAAAAGCTCGGGTCAGATAGGGTTAAGGTAGAAACTGACACCTCGGGCAGAAGTCCTAATATAATTCCTGTAGAAAAAACAAAAATTCACATGGATAATCTAGAACCCGGCGCACACGAGAGCTATATCCCCTGAAGCAAATGGCCTCAAGTGCTTGCTAGCTCGTGGGCCACCTCTCGTGTGGTTTCAGCGCACACGGTGAGCAAAAGGTTTACCAAATCGATTTCAGTTCCCGTCTTCAAGATCGTGTGATCTTTCATATGACCGGTATCAAGTGAAAATGGCCATTTTGAACAGTCGTTCGTATGTTGTTGTAATCACGTGAAAGTAAGATGCGTTTCATTGGCTGGTCGAATAAAACGGCTGAGCTGTAAGCTTACGTTCGCTGCATACGGTCACAGGGCTAAGTAGCACTGTTTTGTTGTTTTGAAAATTTAAAATTTAATTTTTATGTCATCTACGGTAGTAGATACATTATATAGGCATGAATTTCCCCCAGCAAAAGTTTAAAGATAACCTTCCGCCGTCCGACCAACGTACACATTCTAAAGAAAGAGTTCTTGAGCTCATCCTTGATAGCGGCTATATTTCATGTTTTTCGTGATATTATTTTTCAGTCTTGGGTTTGTTACTTTGATAATATATATGTTACAATACTCGAGTACATCTTAAAATGTTGTCTTATAGCGTTTTACTTGTTTCAGTGTCTAAGTTCGCGCGTAAGGCGGCAGGGAGGTTGTCCTCGAGTGATTTGACTTTACCAATGCTGCGAACCTATTCTTTTTTCAGGCGGCGTCTTAGTTCAATAGAAACGCTATATAGTGCATTATTTTAACCACTAACTTAATCTCCCTCTCTTGTTTGTAATGTTTTCATCAAATTAGTCTTGACAAACCGTGTTGCTAGACATGTTAATTTTATGCATTGGTGCCAAAATCGAGCGCCTCGTTTTCCAGTGGTTTTGTTTTGCTCTCCGCGATCACAGCTTAGTTTGTAGCCCCTCAGTCGTGTACGCTGATTACAATACAGTCTCTCCCCTTTCAATGCTGAATTAAGCTACACTCTGTAGATTTCTATGGACGGGTCAGGGGCACGGTTCTATGTCGAGGCAGGCTGCAGGTCAGTCTAAAATGGTGAGATCAGCATGTGTGTTTGTGGCGAAAGTTTTTTTTTCTAAAACTGGGGTCTGATTCTTCAATGAAATAGATATGCATTGCACTGAAAGCCTAATAATGTTTCATTAATGTAGAAAGTATAAAGAGTGTCGTTTATTCGAGCAGAAGATCCCGAGAGAAGCAATGTCTTTTGTTGAAAGATATCTTCCACAACCTGTTGCCCCCTTCCCCCAAGTATTTGGGTCACAGCATATTAGTAGACTGATAAGCTGACCATGCAGTTGTCCACGTGCTATCCTTTTGACGTTAGATTCAGACTTTCAGAAATACCACTGCGCAGGAGAATGGCAATAGCAGGGGTTTACGTGGAGTACGATACTATAAATATCTGGCACATTATCTTCTGTGTAATGTATGAAAACATATATTTAGTGGTAATTAATGGATTCAAAATTACTACTCAGTTCACTATTTCAGGTTACCATGCTATTCATAATACAATAATACATAATGCTACCTTTATGTGAATTGCCCTTCATCGTAACCCTCGCCATTCCGCAGATCACTCTCCGCATATGCGATCGCCTGTGTTATATTATTGCGACGATGAGCAATCGCCAGCGGAAGAATAACCTTCATGCTGGAGAGCGACAGACATCCAATTGAAGACCTGCAGATTGGGTTTCAGTTCATGGAAAAGTGCATTTGTGCCGACCGTTGTCTCCCAATAATGCAAGCAGACAAACACAACATCAGAAGCTGTCTCTCGTATTAAAACCAAATATATTCGTAAGAATAGGCAGTTCAAGGAGACGTATTTTACCATCGACCCAATTTTTTTTATTAACAACAATAACATCACGTTGCGACCAACGGCAAAAAAGTACCGTCGCTAAGTGATTTTATCGTTTGCCGTGGTTAATTGTGAGGGCTGTTCATGCAGGGTTTTTAACCCATCACCAGTACGTAATTCCTCTAATAATTCAACCACCCTATTAGAATTCAATCACCCCCATTTTTGTGGACAAAATTGAATCAGTTGTTCTAATAACTTTGATTCCCCTCTAAACTCAGTAAAATTACTAAGAATTATTTGCATGATTTTGGACCATTTTGTCAACTTCCGGTTCCAATAAATTTGATCACCCCTTGATTTATTGGTGGAAAATTTCACTTTCTGTGATTGAATTGTTGATGTATTTTGAAGTTGCTGAAAAAAGAGTGAGTAAGTGAGTTTATAGGATTTAACTTCATTTTCAAAAAATGTTCCGCCATATCACGGTGGCAAAAGAGAGGGTGAGGAACAGGGAAAACTACTTGTAGCAGAACATATATAATGTTAGCCTGTTTAACAGTTCCATCTCTTCTCTGCGTGATGGTCTAGCTGTCAATGTGTATCAGTGGTCGAAATATTCAAAATAATCTACGTATTCAGTATTCTGGATCGAATAGAAACGAAGGGGAATTTCTTTAGATGTGTGCATTTTTATTGACCAGTGAAATTTGACTGACAAATATGCCGTCCTCATTGATCTCAAATTTTTGAAGTGGTGACTGGACTGGTCTTTCTTCAGGGGCAAAACAAGTAATATGTAGCACTTAACTCCTCTGCAAGGGCGTCGGAAGCAGTACGGCAGGTACCGTACCAATTTGGCGCAAAAAAACTAAAACTTGTGCAATGAATTAACACCCCACTGCCTATAATAATTATATCGGCTACGAATATGTCTAGCTTACTTTACTTTACATATATTTTTCTAATTCAGCATCGCAGAAAACCACCATCGATTGCGTTTTCATGGTAAAAGGATTATGAAAGAACTGAAAATACACTTCATTGTAGAATGATTTTATTCACCAGAAATCGCTCTGAACGCGTCTCCGGGGATCTAGACCCCAGGAGCTTCCGGGGTCCAGGCTGTCTCTCAACACTCGCCTGAAGTGCTATTATAGTAGTCCCCTCCTCCCCCCCCCTCTAGCTGTCTCATAAGGCTGTACCACTTCCAATTTGCTTCCAACGCCCCAGCTCTGAGATGGTTCAATCATATTTTATTACCAGGAAACCATGACAATATTTCATTGAAATGAAGGAAATAAAGAAATCATTATAGACATATTACATACCCGGTGGGTCTATCCTTTATGAACCTTTAAATGACACTAATACCCATCTCCCATCAAAGTCGCCGCCTTTGAATATACCCTACATGATATCACCCTCGGCACCAGGAGGGCAGGTTTAATAAGACTCTGTGAGTTTCCAGGGTGTAAAGTCGTTGTTTAGAAAAGTTTTGCAATTTGGTTATCAGGGTAATCTAATGGTTAATACAAAAGACTGTCTCTTACTTGTTACATGAATTAGCATATGTATGGTACATTGCTGTGCTAATTATACATGTACTGGTATGATATCTGATCTGATCCTTCTGTCTGATTAGTGAAGATACATAGTGTATGGTCAGTTGAATCCTGTAATTAGGCCAACAAAAACTTGTTTCTGATCACCTCACACTTTTTTTCTGCTGTATTATCTGCCTTGACGGATATAAGAATTACCAACCTTTGAGTTGTCTGTAATGCAATGTTATTATGGTCATGTCTGAGATTAGGTCAGCCCTCGTTTTCTGCTTGCTTTTTACGACAACTGCCGTAAAGCCCCACTTGTGTAGAACCAAACCGGAAAATGGCGGATCTTGAAAACCACATTTTCCAGAGAAAAATCTTGAAAGTAATGGAATTTCGTGTCTGCTTGAATTTTGTTGCAAGTCATGGAAAACTGGAATGGAATTCGGAAATGTTAGGCAGGTCAACATTTGACAGGATTTTTTTTTTAATGATTTTTTGTTTGTTTGTTTTTTTTAACCCTGGACGTAACACTGGGCATTTATTAGTCAATGACCCTGATTTCACGAAACTTTGTCCCTGCATTTCCATGTGGTCCCGGAATCACCGGGCGTAGATTAGGCCACGCTTGACACTGATTGGTCAATAAAACAACTCGAAAACCTATATTTCAAGGGAAATTCACTTTTTATCAAACACAGTCACACGACAGTCAGAGCAACAGAAGCGCCCTGTGTTTTAATTCCGCCATAGCAAAAAGGCACGTGTTGTTGCTGTTGTTCGACTTATTGACCAATCAGTGTCAAGTCTCGCCTTGAGCGCTGAACTGCAATAAAACAGAGATTGCCAAGTTCTGTTGAAGATGTAACAGTATTTTAAGGTTGCTAAAATTCAGCGTCTTTGGATGATTGACGGATTACAAGATTACAAGAATCTTTGAGTGACAGCATCCACAACAAGCCTCTAAATATTATGGAATGAATTAGGATGCGAAATAAACAGATTTCTGTAAAAATGTACACAGATTATATCAAGTATTATTAACAGCATTGTACGCTGATAAACAGCTTGTATCACTGACGTCCCTACTCTTCTTGTTTCCCCCGCTGGTTCACATCGCCAAGTTCGTGCCTCTTGGCACCCAATCGCCGTGCCGTAATAGCTCGGAGATAACCAGATTCCTCATACTAAGTGGGATATTAACAACATTTGCAGGGAGTTATTTGTTAATTATTTGAAGGTATCAGTGAACAAATGTTTGCAATCAGTTGACGAACCTTACAAAACAATGGGGGAAGTTATCCAAAAATCTGTTCATTCTAACTCAAAAATTAACGTAATAAGAGCTGTTTTGCCGTCCGTTTATTGTTAGTTTTGCCGTTAACGACGTATGAACGTTTGATGAACGTTTCTAAGAGTGATATCCATTGGTCATTGGTGGTTGACCTGTGCAGAGCGCCCCCTTACGGCCAAGAGGCGCGAAATATTTTGATGTGAATCATCGTGGGCAACAAGGAGAGTATGGACGTCAGTGATACAAGTTGAATAGTATGAGTGTAACAGCATTGATGCTCATTCAATTTATGTACCAGTTTCGTTCCCGTCCGAAAATTATTTTTATATATTTTTATATTGATGGATCTTCATTAAAATACAGCTGTGTTGTCTCATATCTGCAGATATCGCAAAAGATCTACTTATACTTTATTTCTCTCAAACGAGGCCTTGACTCGATTACTGTCACTGGATATCTGTACATGCATGAATGTATAAACTGAGCCACATGATCTCGCTGCTTTATTACATTCCAGGTGGATGGGAGGTGAAGCCTGTTCTGAATTGGTAAACCGAAATCCATCCGTATTCATTTACCCCAAATTCGCTATGGTAAATCCACTAGCAGATTCAGTAGTAGATTACATCCCAAAGCCTATAGGCTCTAGTTTTAAATTTTAATCTTTTTAAATTTTAATCTTTTTAAATTTTAAAATTTTAATTTTTTTTGAACATCTTGGAAACACTAAATTATTATATATCTTACTATAATACTCGTACATGGTCATATTTTAAAGCGCGAGCCCGTGTTTGCCAAGCATGGAAAATTACACTATATAGTATATACCCTATACAATAGACCAGGTGAACAACATGGCCTCGAAAATGACGCTGAGAGAAAACACCACCTTCTTTTAAATCGGTCTAGCGATCGAACCAGCGCATGAAATGTGCCAAAGTTGTATGCGATTGAACGAGGTCATGCTATAGTTTATGTCGACGTGTCATTATCCCAACAACTGTTACTAATTATCACTGTACACCCAGATGAAGTCCGATGTTACGCTGAATTTTCTTTAGTCGGACAAGATTGTGGCCAGAAATTGTCAGTGTAAACCGCACTGGACAGGCAGTTTTGGTCAGTCATCTCTTCAATCACCGCATAAATTGGTCTGCTTTTTCAAGCAGGGTGTCAAAACATAATGCACCTGTGCTGACATTACTCCATGACATTGCCCTGTGGTAAATTCATGCGTGTTTTCTTGTATTCAATCCATTTTAACTTCAAACCCGGCTTCCTTTTGAATTTTCTTCTGGCCGAGTCGGCGATAAAAGCTCGACGCTGATTGGTTGGAATATCGAAAAGGCTATATTTAGAGATATTATAAATTAAAGCAGACATGTGATGAAGATTCCCGTTTGTTTTCCACCCATCCATATCTGTTTGTGACAGCCGCCGGTTTTCGCGAGTGGATATAAATAAGGTGAAAAGATGTGTTGCGTAATAAAATTAAGGCCAAAGTCACTGTGGATCTGCCCTGAAAACAGTGGATAATACCAGTAACCTTTGTGCCTTCGCTGATAAAGTAACATAGCAGAGTTCACAGTGTTCTTCGAATGGTGTTCTTCGTGGCTATTGAACAGAGTGATGGGAAAGTTAAGAGGGCGTGGCATACAACTCAGTCGATTTTAATCCGGGTGATTCAGAGCTTCTGTCATGTGTCTGTGTAAATGACTGTTGGCTGCAGAGTGTATACTTTCAGCTATGACACGCAGTATATGTATATGGCGATACAACGGAGCCCACTGGATCAAAAAAATCTGGAAAATCATTGAAAATTGCTTCTTTTTTTTGTGAGTGGATACACCCGCGAGCAAATGTGTCACATACTAAAATTGAGGTCAAGGTCGAACAGTGGCGTCGGAACGTAATTGAATTGGGCAAGTACGTCCACTATCACAGTCCAACAGGTGAGGGTCCAGGGGCCGCCTAGGCCTCGGAAGCTCCGGGGTCCTAGATCGCCGGAGATGCGTTCTGAGCGTTTTCACGGAAATAAAACTGATCCTTCTTCTTGCAGATTTATGGTTCTTTTTTCACGATTTTTATTCGCAGTTAAAAGCACGCATCGATATTGAAAACATCGCACCTCATGCCTGCATCCTTTTGACTTTCTTGTTATATTTAAGACATACAAAACGATGACTTTTAGTTCTTGGAAGGGAAACCAATATGCCTACCAGTACGATTTATACAGACAAAGATAAAACAAGGAAAGAGTAAGAACAAAACATTTCCTCAACGTCACTGACTTTAATCAATAATCATATATGACACACCTAAAAAAAAATCCTTCCTCATGTAAAGGATTACTTTACACCCATCCTAGTGTGCACCCGAGCGACTCTGCGCTTTCTGTACTACTCCCCGATCGCGACTGCGCCTGAATCACAGTCACACCTAGCTAAGATTCATAGCGTCTCCCTTCCCTCAACGCTATGCCGACGACAAATACATTTCCCTGGTGGTAACTCGAACATCTCCATGACGCACTTATTATTACCTTTGCGCCCTATTGGACCTTCATTAACTTGAGAACATGGGCCGCCATGAATAAAAATACAGAAATGGCAGACTAAATGGCCCTTCGTCGGTCATATATTAATTACAGACGTTAAAAGTATCCCTATGGAGCCTCAAAATCACCTGAAATCGAGGGTCAAGAAGATGGGCATTTTCGTCATAATATAGACCCCGTGTATACAGGGGATGATGATGATGACAAAATCGATTATGGTATTTTTATTCATGGCGGTATATTTTCTCAAGTTAATGAAGATCCAATAGAGTGCGAAGGTAATAATAAGTGCGCCATGAAGATGTTCGAGTTACCACCAGGGAAATGTATTTGTCGTCGGCATAGCGTTGAGGGAAGGGAGACGCT
>JAVTVY010026657.1:0-10991 GCA_036873755.1 Hanleya hanleyi | reverse complement strand
ATAAATTGCTTGAAACCCAAGTGCGCTTGATTTTTTGAAGGTAGTTGCCAGCTATAAGTGGGGAGGAGATCAGCAAACGCTTCTCCATTTATATCGATCACTTGTTCGTTCTAAACTTGATTATGGTTCTATTGTTTACAACGGTGCAAGCAAATCAAACTTGGCAAAGATAGATCCTATTCTGCGTCAACGACTAAGGCTTCGCCTATGCTTATATGTCGTCGATAACTATGAAGAAATAAACTGTCACTGCAATATATCACAAAATTGCGTTCAAATCACTCAGGTCCTGCATATAACTGTGTTTTCAAACCTCAGTACGTTGATTTCTATTTAAAGAAACCCCCCATTATTCCACCTCTTGGAATTCGTATGAAACCACATGTGGTAGCAACTGGTATTAAGCTTAATCAAATTTGACCCAACAAGCTCTTGCTAACTCCACCATGACAGTTAATCAAACCAGAAGTAGATATTACATTGACGAAATATAAAAAGTAGACACGAGCCAGCTCGTGTATACACAAGATGTTGGTCTACTGAGAGAGAAATACAGATCGCATCAGGCTATTTATACAGATGGTTCTAGAGGTGGTGAGAGAGTAGCATGAGAGAGTATTATCTTTAGTTCCAAAACTAAAACCTATCGACTACCAGGTAAAAGTTTGATATTCACTGCAGAAGCAAAAGCTCTATTTTCGGTTTTAGAAGGGTCCACTAAAAGAAAGAAATATGTCATATTCTCATATTCAATGTCATGCCTTCAAGCGATTAAAAGCGGAAATTCAGCTCATCCCACTATCTTGAATATTTTACAATTATATGACTGTAAATCTGATCAACAGATTGATATTGTGTTTTGTTGGGTACGTAGTCACGTTGACATCAAATGTAATACTGAAGCTGATAAACTGGCTAAGGTAGCGTTCCCAATTATGGTTTTTGCTTCGTTCGTTTAAATTACCGAAAAAACCCCAAGTCGTTCTACTCCCATCGTTTTCATTTTCGTGGAAAACCATTGAAAAAACCATTCAACGCATTGGTTCGTTCGCCAGTGAACGAAGTCGTTCGTTTTACAGAAAACCATTGCGTTTTTTCCCTTCTTTGTTTGCCATCGTTCGATCGTTCGCTGGAAAACGATGGCGCAATAATACAATCACGTGATGTTCGCATTATCCAACCTGATAACACAATCCCCGTGGGCACTGAGAAAAGAATCCGTTAATTCAAAGCAGAATTCTCTGACGTTTGGATAGGCAGTAAATTACTTTTACGTGTAACTAGATGTTGAAGTTCAGCTACATAATTAGACGACAGAACAAATTAATGCACATGTTTTTTCCCCGGCTTGAGTCGATACCCTCGCGTCAAACCCTGGTTATTCGGTTCGTCCTGAATGCTATCTCCTTGCCAATCCTCGACCGCATTATTCATTGTTATCTGAATTTGTATTATATCTAGTCTATTATATTGATGGCTATATGTACGTGTAGTAACAAACGCCAGCCCCGAATTCCACAAGCACCGCGATATCATTTATTGAAAATCAATCTTTCCATGATAATTCATAAGCTCCGTAATTCCTTCAATGCCCCATCCCAAAAAAAAATCTTAATTTTTTTCATTTTTAATATTTATTTCTTTCTCGATTAACAACTTGTAAATATAAGTTTTAGCAAGAACAATGATTTTTTTTGACATATGACAAATAATTAAAAGCAGCATTTTGTTAGCTTTCAAATGTGATTATACTTTTAACTATATTTAAGGGTACAGATTTGGGTCAAGTTTGTTTAATTCTACCGTAACTTTAAACAGATGTGATATATTTTATGTGTTGCATGTAATAGCGGTCTTATTTGAATTCTTGAAGTAAATACGTTCAGAATGGCGCGTGAATTATAAGGCCCCAAGAGGTCGGTTGGAACTAAGCATACGCAGTTACCGGAACCAATTTCCCAAAAATAACTTCCAAATCCGAAGTAAATTAAAATAAGAAATTTCTTACAAGGATTAATTGTATGTAATGTTCAATTATAATGGAATATCTACAGATAGTATCAATAGATAATCATAGACGTGTTGTTTTAACATAGAAATAGCAGCTTATAATTACAAAAATATCAACAGATTTAAATAAATACAAAATGGACATGAAATCAACAGTACCCGAAGTGCTACCGCCCAGTCAGAGGAAAATCCTTTCTCAGGAAAAAGCCTTTGTCAGGACAGTGGCTCACTGCAGGGCTAATGACAGGACAATGAAGCTCTGCTGCTACCAGTGGAGTGAGCAGCCGAGTGGTAAATAAAGCTCTCCCACTGACTCGGACCATGGAGCCTATAATTTATTATGAGACATTTGACAGACATTTTGTTCACCAACTTTTGATAATATATAATTCAAACTAATTGATTTGTATATATGGATTACTGAGCATGGCAAGTTAAACGTAAAGTTTAAATTAATTTAACATTGGCTGAAGAGAACGTAAAGTTTAAATTAATTTAACATTGGCTGAAGAAATAACAAATTTATTGAATAATAAAAATAATCTAAACAGCAATTTGTTCTAAATTATTTTTCAAACCCAGGGTTGATTGTCGACATTAAAATATATCCATGCAAATCCAGCATTTCAGGCAGATCTGTATTGTATTGTATTGTAAGCTTAATTAAGAGATTGTGGTAATATGTATAATGCACACACAATGTTATAGATACAAAAACAAATATTGTCTTACATTTATTTTGGAAAGTTGATGCAAAATTATTTGGCCAATCCAATTATTCATACATTATCAGTATTTTTAATGCATAATTGACAATCTGAATCTATCCATTCAAATGTAAATATATTATACATATAATTTTACAAGTTTAAACCTATAATTAGCTATAAAAGCTACATGTATATTAAAATATTATATAATTGCATATTTCTTTTTCAACAATATAAATCATGATAATCTGTAAAAAAAAAATAAAGGCCAGCTCAATTAGGCATTGAGTTGTTTTAATATGGTATAAATAAGCAAACTGCATAATTCTTCTCCACATCATCCCGTCCTTATAAACTCCAAGTTCAATCAATTTTTCCATATCATATGTCAATCATGGTTCATGTAACAGTGCTTAGAGATAACCAAGATCCTCTGGAGGCTTTCACTCTAGAATCGTGCAAAGGTTGTGAGGAGGCAGACTGTGATGGAAACCTTTTTCATTGCCCGATATGCCCAGTGTCCAGATTTAAACCAACATGGAAAAGCAAGGTCAAAATACACTTGGGAACCCATTTCTCGGGTACCAGAGGAACAGTTCAATTGAGAGGTAAGACTAGTAATGTTGTTTTCCCTAGTTTAGATGTGTGTATAAAGCTACATATACTTTCCTGCTTTATAATCCTGTAAAACAACATCAGTATGCTTGAAATAACTCTTAGAATCACATGTCGTACATGTGTGATTTCAAGGTCCTTTCTCAATGCTCTGTTTTGAGTGTTGGCAACATCCCGTCTGATATTAAAAATACAAATAATCTAAAAAGCAATTTGATCTAGTTTATTTGTCAAACCCAGGGATGATTGTTAAAAAAAATGAACCTTAAAATTAAAAATATATACATTTAAATAAAATGCTTTCTCTTAGTGTTCTTATTATGCATACTTAATATTTATTGGGGGAAATGTCCACTGGGGGAAATGTCCACTGGGGGATTGCAAATTCAACTCAGTCTTAGTGATGTTTATTTCACGCGGCTATTGACCTCTAATAATTGTAAACCGGACGCAAGGCTATTAACTGGAATTGAAGAGTTTTAACGTTTTTTTTTTATTTCCATGAATCTATATTATTGTATTTATTTTCTTCTCAGTTAGTCCCGATTGTTCCCAAATTAACTCGACATGAACTTCCCGTAGACGAATTCTCTGCCAAAGATATCAAAACAAGTTCAAAGAAAGAGATTATAAGACTGCTTGACAATCTTAATTGGAGGTGTCTTGAGGAATATCACCACCTCACTAGTTCTGATTCCGTCCTCTATCACAATTCAGAATTCTGCCAGAGTCCTGTGCCCGGCCTGAACAGCTCACATGTCAACTATTACTACCTTGGAACTTTGAGTAAAATGTCACAGTGTCAGTATTATTGTCTGATGGGATAGAGAATGGCTGAAGCTTGGCTAGCCTGGTAACTGTAGCAGCATCAAGGTGATTTTTTATCTACCATACAACATATGGATTACACATGTCCACATGTTACAGTCCATTAACATGCATATCACAGCAACCAGAACCTGATCACAATTCCTCAGGTGACAATGCTACAAAAAAAACCTGCCGATTGGATTTGACACACATTTTCTAGCATTTGGCTGATAAAAATCACATGTAGAGGAGTTATTCTAGCAGTGAAAGTGGTAGTACTGGTCTATTAGCGCCACTGGTGTCTACCAGTCATCAGAGCTTGTCCCCCATACAGCCTCCAGCCACACCAGGTATGGCCCTCCCCACGTCTGTGATCACTGAAGGAAACCTCAGACGACACTCATGCGCAGCCAGGACTCCTGGTCAGATGTCTCATTAAGGAGAAACACTGATCACCTTGGGTCAGACCCAGGTCACTGTCCAGCTGGTCAGCCAAACAAATTACTGTAATCATTAGCATATGTCCAGGTATAATGGTGAATACACACTCTCATTACCCAGTGTTAATGTTCTGAGACACAGGAAGATTCCTTCAGTCAGGAAACCATTGATCCATTAGCCTAGATTCTCAGTCTGGTACTGTAAATTATCACCTGGAATTGCTAATGTCTTATATCAGGATACACATAAACAATAGCATTATGGATCATAATGTCAACTCAATGTATGGTACATGTACCAATATATATGAGCTATATATGATTTCTAGCCATAATTAGTTAAATAATGAATATTGATTATGGATGTTTATTCTGAGGACCATATACCTATATGCATTATCCAGCACAAAGATTACGTACATATGAAGGGCAAATATTCTCACCAGGATGATATGTGTATTCTCACCAGTTAGTATGATATGTGTATTCTCACCAGTTAGTATGATATGTGTATTCTCACCAGTACGATATGTGTATTCTCACCAGTATGATATGTGTATTCTCACCAGCATGTGTACTCTCACCAGTATGATATGTGTATTCTCACCAGTATGATGTGTATACTCACCAGTATGATATGTGTATTCTCACCAGCATGTGTACTCTCACCAGTATGATATGTGTATTCTCACCAGTATGATGTGTATTCTCACCAGTATGATATGTGTATTCTCACCAGCATGTGTACTCTCACCAGTATGATATGTGTATTCTCACCAGTATGATGTGTATACTCACCAGTAAGATATGTGTATTCTCACCATGAAATTTATCGGTAATCTGGAAGGGGTCCCGGTTTCTATATGTCCGTATCTTTGGCCGTTTCGTAGCTTCTTAGATGATCGGAGTGTTGTGAGGGCACCAAATTTTGGGACCGCTTGTCGTATACGTATATCGCAGCCCAAAATGGAATCCCGACAAAGATGTTTTTCCCAAACGTCTTTCTTCCATGCTATTGAACGTTTAATGGGCATGTCCATGTCCTGAGGTTTTCCTAATCCAGTTGAAATAAAACGTTTCGTTTATCTCTAATGAATATATATTTGAATTATATTCTCTTACCTGGATAATTGATTGTATATCCGACGCGGAATAAATAACATATTATGGGTATTCTTTGCCTCTTTTGCAGAATACATAGAACATAACCGACAACCATATAGTGTTTAACGTCATAACGCGAAATAAGACATGAACTACGGTCGATTTTGGAAATAAATCCACATGTCATTTGTGTTACTGACACCGACAGGTGCACCTTCCTTCATAAATGACCTGTTGATACTGAATCGCAGAAAATAATATGAATTCTTTACCTTCCGGTTAAAGAGTTGTTTGTATATGTCGGCCATAGGCGGAGCGCGTTGTTAGTTTCACTGTGTGAAACAATCAGTTTAGAGGTAACAATGAACTAAAGTTTTGTCCCATTACGTTCCAGGTTAAACAGGTTCAGTTCGCCGCTGAAAAACTGACCTTCTTGAACTTTAGCCCGGAACTACACACTGATGTTTTTGATTACCACTCCTCCCACTTCACGTGGTATGTACCAAACCACACTCATGTCCAATTGATTTTTGATAACGTAAACTGCCTTCTGAGACGAGCCGTTTTCAACCGTCTGAGCTGGTCACGTGGGTATCGTCGTTTGATTGTGCGCTGAAAAGAACACAGGCTCGGGACTGTCACAATTTTTTCAGAAATTAATCGACACTTACTAAGTTAGCGAAACACAATAAAAGTTAGTTATGATATTATCCAGTAATAACACCACTGAGCATTTAATGCGGGATATGCTTACCACGAACATCCACCTTTGGCGGAAGTGACGTCATTTAGTTCGTTTTAACCTAAAGGAATGAAAATTTTGAAACTCTTGATACCACAGATAGGTTAATATCTGGAGAAGTACCGAGGGTAATATTTTAGCCAAGCTCCAAAGAATAAATATTTTGCAGCTAATTCTGTAACCCACCCCCCATCTTTGCAATCAGTGAAATTTGACATCTACACTATATAAGTCCTAATGCGCTAAAACATCTTTCTGGTTAAGTTACGGAGTAATCTGGGCACAATTCCCCATATATGTGTACCATGTCCTATATGACAGTTAAGAAAGAAAATGATGTAATCGCAGGCATATCAAGGGAAATAACTCCATCAGTCAAATGTGATTTGTAGATCGCGGAGAGCTAAAATAGAAGCGAATTTTGTGAAATTTTAGCCTGCGAATCTAAATAAAATTGCTGACTGGTCGGGAGGTCGGTTGCAAATTTAACGTAAAATTGTCTCCGACTGAAATCTTTGTCCATATTCATCTGTTTCATATAATTAGAGCAAACTGCGGAACCTAATGACCCTCCCTCCCGCCTGGAATTGCGAGCTTGTGGAGGGGAGGGGGGGGGGGGTTCGAGTTATTTTTAGTAATTATACCACTGGAATATCTAGCACTTCCCTTCTCAGCATCCTCTAATGGGACGAGATAAAAATTAACTGCAAAATTACGATCGCCGTGGATATAGAACACCATATCTCGGGTGAAATACACAAACTTTGATAAAAAACACCTATTTCGGGGCTATCGTCTAGGATTCCCCTAAAGGGCCCCATGTGTATGAAACTCACGAGTTGCTCAGTATTTTCATTGATACTGATTATTCCAATTAGATAATATTGCCAAACATTGATGACGGAATGAAATATGAATCAGCAAGCTCCGAATTTATGTCACATCTATAGGTAACAATGAACTAAAGTTTTGTCCCATTACGTTCCAGGTTAAACAGGTTCAGTTCGCCGCTGAAAAACTGACCTTCTTGAACTTTAGCCCGGAACTACACACTGATGTTTTTGATTACCACTCCTCCCACTTCACGTGGTATGTACCAACCCACACTCATGTCCAATTGATTTTTGATAACGTAAACTGCCTTCTGAGACGAGCCGTTTTCAACCGTCTGAGCTGGTCACGTGGGTATCGTCGTTTGATTGTGCGCTGAAAAGAACACAGGCTCGGGACTGTCACAATTTTTTCAGAAATTAATCGACACTTACTAAGTTAGCGAAACACAATAAAAGTTAGTTATGATATTATCCAGTAATAACACCACTGAGCATTTAATGCGGGATATGCTTACCACGAACATCCACCTTTGGCGGAAGTGACGTCATTTAGTTCGTTTTAACCTAAAGGAATGAAAATTTTGAAACTCTTGATACCACAGATAGGTTAATATCTGAAGAAGTACCGAGGGTAATATTTTAGCCAAGCTCCAAAGAATAAATATTTTGCAGCTAATTCTGTAACCCACCCCCCATCTTTGCAATCAGTGAAATTTGACATCTACACTATATAAGTCCTAATGCGCTAAAACATCTTTCTGGTTAAGTTACGGAGTAATCTGGGCACAATTCCCCATATATGTGTACCATGTCCTATATGACAGTTAAGAAAGAAAGTGATGTAATCGCAGGCATATCAAGGGAAATAACTCCATCAGTCAAATGTGATTTGTAGATCGCGGAGAGCTAAAATAGAAGCGAATTTGTGAAATTTCAGCCTGGGAATTTGAGTAAATTTGCTGACTGGTCGGGGGATCAGTTGCAAATTTCACGTAAAATTGTCTCCGACTGAAATCTTTGTCCATATTCATCTGTTTCATATAATTAGAGCAAACTGCGGAACCTAATGACCCTCCCTCCCGCCCGGAATTGCGAGCTTCTGGAGGGGAGGGGGGGGGGTGATTTTCGAGTTATTTTTAGTAATTATACCACTGTGATATCTAGCACTTCCCTTCTCAGCATCCTCTAACGGGACGAGATCAAAATTAACTGCAAAATTACGATCGCCGTGAATATAGAACACCATATCTCGGGTGAAATACACAAACTTTGATAAAATACACCTATTTCGGGTCTATCGTCTAGGATGGCCCCATGTGTATGAAACTCACGAGTTGCTCAGCATTTTCATCGATACTGATTATTCCAATTAGATAATATTGCCAAACATTGATGACAATGAAATATGAATCAGCAAGCTCCGTCTTTATGTCACATCTATAGGTAACAATGAACTAAAGTTTTGCCCCATTACGTTCCAGGTTAAACAGGTTCAGTTCGCCGCTGAAAAACTGACCTTCTTGAACTCCTCCCACTTCACGTGGTATGTACCAAACCACACTCATGTCCAATTGATTTTTGATAACGTAAACTGCCTTCTGAGACGAGCCGTTTTCAACCGTCTGAGCTGGTCACGTGGGTATCGTCGTTTGATTGTGCGCTGAAAAGAACACAGGCTCGGGACTGTCACAATTTTTTCAGAAATTAATCGACACTTACTAAGTTAGCGAAACACAATAAAAGTTAGTTATGATATTATTATGATATTATCCAGTAATAACAAAACTGAGCATTTAATGCGGGATATGCTTACCACGAACATCCACCTTTGGCGGAAGTGACGTCATTTAGTTCGTTTTAACCTAAAGGAATGCAAATTTTGAAACTCTTGATACCACAGATAGGTTAATATCTGAAGAAGTACCGAGGGTAATATTTTAGCCAAGCTCCAAAGAATAAATATTTTGCAGCAAATTCTGTAACCCACCCCCCATCTTTGTAATCAGTGAAATTTGACATCTACACTATATAAGTCCTAATGCGCTAACACATCTTTCTGGTTAAGTTAGGGAGTAATCTGGGCACAATTCCCCATATATGTGTACCATGTCCTATATAACAGTTACGAAACAAAGTGATGTAATCGCAGGCATATCAAGGGAAATAACTCCATCAGTCAAATGTGATTTGTAGATCGCGGAGAGCTAAAATAGAAGCGAATTTGTGAAATTTCAGCCTGGGAATTTGAGTAAATTTGCTGATTGGTCGGGAGATCAGTTGCAAATTTCACGTAAAATTGTCTCCGACTGAAATCTTTGTCCATATTCATCTGTTTCATATAATTAGAGCAAACTGCGGAACCTAATGACCCTCCCTCCCGCCTGGAATTGCGAGCTTGTGGAGGGGAGGGGGGGGGGGTTCGAGTTATTTTTAGTAATTATACCACTGGAATATCTAGCACTTCCCTTCTCAGCATCCTCTAATGGGACGAGATAAAAATTAACTGCAAAATTACGATCGCCGTGGATATAGAACACCATATCTCGGGTGAAATACACAAACTTTGATAAAAAACACCTATTTCGGGGCTATCGTCTAGGATTCCCCTAAAGGGCCCCATGTGTATGAAACTCACGAGTTGCTCAGTATTTTCATTGATACTGATTATTCCAATTAGATAATATTGCCAAACATTGATGACGGAATGAAATATGAATCAGCAAGCTCCGAATTTATGTCACATCTATAGGTAACAATGAACTAAAGTTTTGTCCCATTACGTTCCAGGTTAAACAGGTTCAGTTCGCCGCTGAAAAACTGACCTTCTTGAACTTTAGCCCGGAACTACACACTGATGTTTTTGATTACCACTCCTCCCACTTCACGTGGTATGTACCAAACCACACTCATGTCCAATTGATTTTTGATAACGTAAACTGCCTTCTGAGACGAGCCGTTTTCAACCGTCTGAGCTGGTCACGTGGGTATCGTCGTTTGATTGTGCGCTGAAAAGAACACAGGCTCGGGACTGTCACAATTTTTTCAGAAATTAATCGACACTTACTAAGTTAGCGAAACACAATAAAAGTTAGTTATGATATTATCCAGTAATAACACCACTGAGCATTTAATGCGGGATATGCTTACCACGAACATCCACCTTTGGCGGAAGTGACGTCATTTAGTTCGTTTTAACCTAAAGGAATGAAAATTTTGAAACTCTTGATACCACAGATAGGTTAATATCTGAAGAAGTACCGAGGGTAATATTTTAGCCAAGCTCCAAAGAATAAATATTTTGCAGCTAATTCTGTAACCCACCCCCCATCTTTGCAATCAGTGAAATTTGACATCTACACTATATAAGTCCTAATGCGCTAAAACATCTTTCTGGTTAAGTTACGGAGTAATCTGGGCACAATTCCCCATATATGTGTACCATGTCCTATATGACAGTTAAGAAAGAAAATGATGTAATCGCAGGCATATCAAGGGAAATAACTCCATCAGTTAAATGTGATTTGTAGATCGCGGAGAGCTAAAATAGAAGCGAATTTGTGAAATTTCAGCCTGGGAATTTGAGTAAATTTGCTGACTGGTCGGGACACCAGTTGCAAATTTCACGTAAAATTGTCTCCGACTGAAATCTTTGTCCATATTCATCTGTTTCATATAATTAGAGCAAACTGCGGAACCTAATGACCCTCCCTCTTGCCCGGAATTGCGA